>JAPYZP010007218.1:0-10437 GCA_030522985.1 Torymus sinensis
CAAAAACGATTACAGATATCACAAATCTAAGGCCGGATTTCGAAAGAGCAGAAAAAATTACATTAGAAGTGGTATTTTCAAATCGATCAGTCGATGTTTCCCCTAAGAAATAAATTGTTGAACAAGAACGAAAATTTAGGGCGTTTTGGTTAGAAACGGGTTAAGAACATAACATATCGGCAACTTAGAGCGGTTGAGGACTACGTAGCTGTGGCCTTACAGGTTATTACATACGTTCAATTTTGAAAGTGTTTTGACCCATTCGAGAAATCTCATAAAGATGCCGTGTGGATTGCTTGCGCCTGCGCGTTGCGCGTGCGTTTGAATCTCATGATCGTCCGGGCTGTTTAACACGTGCAATATGTGCCAAATGATCGTAAATTTAATAGAAAATCTTATGATTAAGTAATAAGAAAACATCACTTTTAGATAACTCCAAGTTCCCGACATAACGACATAACTTCATACTTTTTCGAGTTTTCACGAAGCAGAAAATGTATAACCTATGGTCATACCACCGTGTAAATATGTGTCTTGAGTATTTCAATTGACTAGTACAGTATCGCGCCCTATGTCGTTTATTTCGATCTTACGAATAAATTTGAATTGCATTAAAACCCGCTTTTCTCAGAAACTCAAAAAGTGGACTTATGTTGTTATGCCTCGAATTGCCACAGATATATATTGATAATACTACTATCTAAATTTGAATAAGTGAAATTCACTTCAAATAAGTGAATATTCACTTATTGAAGTAAATAGTCGTGGACTTATTCAATAGGTGCACAACTATGTACTTATAATAAGTGAATATTCACTTAAAGTGACTTTCACTTATTCGAATTTAGAGGATACGAAATGCTATATGTGCAATTCTCGTGAGAATCGACCATAACTCGGTCAGTAAAACGACGGAAAGCACACGTTTGAGGCACACGTGTGCCATAAGTTTTTTCTTATTCCATAGACCACACATTAGACGAAAAAAATTTGGAACACATGAAAACGGTCTTGTGACACAGTTTTATCTGCATATCAGTTTTTCTTATGGAAATTTAACATGTGAAAAATGGACGAAATGTAATCACTCATAATTAACCAATAGCAAGCTTTTAAAAGTGCCAACAAATATTCCATAAGAAACCGATTAAAGTAGAAGAAAAAAGCTTTAATTTAAGTTAAAGATCGTTAAAACCGATCGGTTCTGAGTAAAGTTATGTACATTTGAAAATCGCGAAAATTGGCAAAACGTGATAAAAATCTCAAGAATTCCGTAAATTTGCTAAAACTTTGCACAGAATCGATCGATTTTAACGATCGTTAGCTTAAATTAAAGCTTTTTTCTTCTACTTTAATTGCTTCTTTGTGGAACATTTGTTGGCCACTTCAGTAGCTTGCTATTGGTTAATCATCAGTCACTACTTTTCGTCCATTTTTCCCATGTTAAATTTCCATAAGAGAAATTGATATGCGGATAAAACTGCGTCGCAAGACCGTTTTCCCGTGTTCCAAAGTTTTTTCGTCTAATGTGTGGTCTATAGAACAAGAAAAAACTTATGGCAGAGGTGTGCCTCAAAATTTTTTGTTCGTCGTTTTACTGACCGATTTATAGGTCAATTCTCACGGGAATTGTACATATTATATCATTTTAAAGCAATTCTGCTTCATTATACGCGCACATATCTCCTGCCAAATCCCATATATGTATATACATATATCCCTACAATAAAATCATCCACTTCAACGACCCAAATCAGCAACAATCTTCCAGCTGTTTTTCTTCGTCCCGAGAAAATATCCTCATATACTCTTTTCCAACAAGGAGAAAAGCAGGCAATCAACCTACGTCAATCGCGACGCCCACCTCCGCGAACTTTCGAGATTCCGCAACAGCGGTTCTATATATACCGCGCAGCTATCTGTCCATCGGCTCTTATTGATGCGCACATATACGTGCAGGCTCATCCATCTCGAGGCGAAGGGGCGGGGTATAACCGCTGCCCTACGGGAACGCCGATACGACGACTGCAGCTGAGCATGACGCCGCGATAAAGCCGTCGACGTCGGATATGCAGCGAACGCATAACCCCCGTCTTATAGATATACGCGCGCGAGAGAGGAACAGATAGAGGCCAGCGCGCGAGCATCAAACGGTTTCGCATAGATGAGAGTAATATTTGGTATACGTACGTATATATAGGAGAAAGAGAAAGAGAAAGAGAGAGATTGAGCTCAGATTCGGGATTGATTTGTTCGTGGCGCGGGGTTTGACTTTTTCGCTGGTGTGGGAAAGGAGGGAAAATGAAGCTATAGGGATGAATTTGAAGTTTGTGGGGAGAATATTTTTCGATATGACGGCCAGCAAGTGTGCGAAATGGTGCTATATATACGGGACACGAGAGGAAAATGTTTTTCGCCTTTTTCTCTATACCTTGACCTTTTGTGACGAATTTTCGCTGCGCGAAAATATTTCCGCTGGAAAAATGTGCGCTTCACCGCGGTACCTTTTACTTATATATGTATATACTTTTCTCATCGTTTTACAGTCGTGTATTTTTGGTGGAAATTCGAAATTTTTCGGTACGTCGTGAACTTTCGCAATTTTATAAAGTAAGGCTATATACAAGGGATTTTCCCTGTGTATTATTAAAGCATTGTTAAATTATATGTATGATAGTCCTGTAAGAAAAATCAGGTCAGTAATAAACGAGAAAGATTAAAGCTGGAAGCTTTACCATATACTTGAAATTATATTTTCTTGGAAAATTAAGGCGTTCTATAAACACGAGAGCAATGGCAAGCTACTGGAAAATTCGCCCATGAAAACTCGCAATCACGGTGCCATTCACGCAACGAAAATACACGCGACGGCGAAAATCTGACACGGCATTACGTCACCTCACGTCCTCGCGTTATCTACAACATAGACCGTTATTAAGTAGAAAATGTATGGCTGCCGTCAGACGCGCGCCGTCGCGAATTTTTCAGCGCCTCGCGCGCGATTTATTATTCGACACGATAGATCATTTTTTTTCTTTTCTTTTCGTTTGATTAACGACACGCAACTTTTCTTCTTATTCTTCCGGCTCTCCGCAGGATTACACGATAACGATGTACCTCAATCAATACTGGAAAGACGAGAGGCTGGCTTTCTCGCACGCCAAGGAGATACTCACGCTCAGCGGAGACTTTGCCGAGAAGATATGGGTGCCGGACACCTTCTTCGCCAATGATAAGCACAGGTGAGCCCGATTCGTTCTTTTTTCATTTTTTCTTTTCTTCTTGCTCGATGAATGGGTTTTCACGAGATAGGAGATTTATTTGGAGAAACGAGGGTTCGTTTCCATTGGTTGTTGATTTAATTCGATATGCATTTAAGTTTATAAATTTTTTGTAAAAGTAAGCATGTATAGGTAGTTAATGAAACGAACAATTTTCGTTATGTCAAATAGTTCCAAGGTGCTTTTACAACTTTTTAGGAATAATCTTTTTTCTTTTTTTGCTCGGAATTGTTATAAATTCTATCGACAATCAATGATCGTCATCTGTAATACATTTAATAAAATACTTATGCATGCCGTAGAGTTAGAAGCTATAGATATATATATATAAAAAAAAATGGACAGTAATAAACAAATACCAAAAACAGAAAATAATCTCAAATGTCTTATCGAATTATTAACAAATATCACACAGTTACATTAAAAGTAGTGAGGTTATACTCGAGGTAATTCGGCCACATCAACCCCATTTTCTCGGCTCCACTTTATGGAAAAATAGCGCTTGTGAATAATTTATTTCGAAAATCGTAGGAATCATTTTCACTTGTTTACAAGGGGAATTAATCCGAAAAGTGGCGGTATTACCTACTCATGCTAAGTGCACAGTCAGTAAGTTTGTTTACTCAGCTCTTAGCAAGGTAAATTTAATTTTTGAAGCGTCCGGAATTTTCGTTCCAGTAGCAGATAGATTGTATTTGAATGTATTTACAAACATTTTTGTCAGTTTAGTTTTCTGAACCAAATTTGGGCCCGAATTAACTACTGTTACGAGTGAGCTATCGTAACTTTTAATAATAAAAAGTGACGGACATACACGTGACGAAGCATAATGGTCATCAACGCACTCTTTTTACATTTTGACGTCCTCAATTTTTTTCTTCGCGGAAAAAATGTACTACGTCGTATATTATTTTGATGTATCTTTAACAGTTTCGTGTCAAACGTGCTTGCACAAGCGTGTGCAAAAAATTTGCCTCTCAAGATGGCCGAATCACCTCTCGAGTTATACCTTGTAACAAAATAACGACAAACGCAGATTATTCCGAACAATTAACTAAACAATTTCGCTACCGCAATATATCACATCGTCGCCAATCTCTCCAACAGCCTATATATACACTCCCCGTTTCTCCCCACACCGCCCGCGATCGCGTTAGCCCTCTTCTCGCTAAAAGCTCACACACCCGCGCGCGCGCGCGCTCTTTTATGAAGATGTTTGCGCGGCGCCACAACTCACACGTGCCTTCGCCGCGGCGCACGTGCGTGCGAGGTAAACAGCGTGTTTTACGCAGCGCGCCTTACCTAATAGAACGTACGTACATAGTCGGCGTAAACATCCTTCGCTGCGCAGCAGCAGCAGCGCATCAGCTTAAATCAGAGCGCACGTGGGAGCTACTTCGCGCGAGGTGCAATACTTTATCTTCGTCTACGCGTTGCGCAATATCACTTTGGTTATTTACTCGGCGTAAACTTTGTTTTTTAGAATGTTCGAGTTATACATGTATACATGTATGTGAATGCACATTTGGAGCAATAAAATTCATATAGGTTGGCAGTTGGAGTCTGCTTTCTATATAATAGAACAAAAGATTTTATTTTGATATCAATTTTATATTTAGCGAAAGTATATATGCAGGAATGTAAAGTACTTTTTCAACGAAAAATCGAGTCATTCCTTTCTCGGATAACAGATACATCAACTTAATTTGAATATTGTGTATGAGAAAATTTACAAAAATTAAACATTAGGCGGCCTCTAAACTGACCAAAATATTTTGTTGAAGTCACAACTTCCGGACGCGATTTTTCTCCGTTCTTATGTCACAATTTATACGGAAAAAATCGCGTACAATTAACAATGTCTTTGTCACACATTTATTTTTGAAAGGTTGAAATTTGTGAAGAAAATGTCAAGAAAAGCCCTTTTCACCTTAAACCTCAGACATTTAGTCCAGAAACGTTATACTCAAAGTTTCAGAAAAAGCAATGGAAACTAAAATGAATGAGCTTCCATTTCCTTTTTTGAAAATTAAAAATTATTGATTCATGCAAAAGTTATAAGAGTTTTAACTTATTCGTCGAAAAGGCATAAAAATGCTGTCAAAGTCGGGGGCCTGTCGATTCCTGAGATTTTTGCATTTTTATGCCTTTCCGACGTACAGCATAATATAAAATGTGCATGAATCAACATTTTTTGATTTTCAAAAAAGTAAATGAAAGCTCTTTGTTTCTAGTTTCCATTGCTTTTTTTGAAAACTTTGAGTAAGTATAACTACGTTTCTGGACTCAATTAAAAAAAAAATGAGCGACGACAAAGACGTTTTTAATTGTACACGATTTTTCCCGTATACTTTGCGACATAAAAAACAAGAAAAAACGCGCTGTCCTCACTTGGTCCTTTTAGAAACCGCCTAAAGTTTATATTTTTTATTAATTTTCTCATACACTTTTGACGGCATCTTAAAGCTGCTTCAAGCTCTATGTCATGATTAACGCTTATACCTCAAAGCTAAGAAAAAGTCTGTACCTATATATTACGGAAAAATTTCTGTCTACGATTAAAGAATCTCGAGAAAAGACTTTAACTAACGATGATTTATTATTAATCAAAAAACTCGCGTGCGTACAATATGACACTTATACAAGTGAACACAAAAATTTATCGCTAAAAATATAAACTTTTTCATCAAAAACCTGCAAAAAAAAAGAATTTACATTTTTCACTTCCTCGACGGAAACCGGATCGATATAGATATACCTATTATCTTCCGTTTCCCACATATAGAGCGTCCACAGCCATTTCCTTACGCCCGCACCACCACTTGTTACACACGCGCTGTGTGCAGCCCCATTCACCCCCGCGCGCTCCACCCAGGGCCGAAAAAAAAAAAATCTTTCGTCGTCGCCTTGCCCTCGGAGGCTATACGTAAGAAAAGCCACCTCGCCCGAATCAATTCTTTTTCGCGTGGGCGCGGGAGAGGGTCGGCCGCCGAATGTGGGTTAAGCGGGGCTCATGCAAAGCGCGAGGCGCAGCTGCCGGGGCAAGGGTTTCTCTCCCCACCCACGTCGTCGTCGTCGTCGGCGGCACCCTGACCCCGTTTAACGGCCCCGCGCCTCCGTCAATGAAGAGCTCGCCGCGACGCGGAACGAGGAACACACCTCTTCGCTTGCCAGCCAGCCCGAGAGGATCCTTATTCGCTCTAGCAGCATTGTTTCGTGGTCGTTATTATCGCGCTGATAGAGCGAGAGAGAGAGAGAGAGAGAGAGAGAGCTGGCGATGGTTATCTGTCGTAATGTTGGCATCTGCGAGGGGTACAAGATTATCTGTTGGGATGAGTAAGGTGTTATTGCTATGGGAGGCCGAGGGTATATGTTTATAAATTAATGTGGCTGAACTTTGAAAGCGCAGCGGATAGAGGATATGGTTTTGATTATCAACGATGATCCATTTATAAATATCGATGGTATACGATAATTGGTACGAGATGATAAAATATAGTTGCATATATCGATAAAAAGCAAAATATAATTATACCGTGTTATATAATGAAAGCCTGTATATAAGTTCGGAGACTGCGGCGAAACGACCGACTTTTTATCATTTTGATCCGACTCGGCAATTTTTCCAGATCGCTTCAATTGATAGTATATATACTATTTTCCATTATAGAGAAAGCAAAATATAGAAATACTTTAAGTATATTATGCCACTGCAGCTTTATAATCTAGAGCTTTTGCGTGTACCTAGATCATAAAAATACAAATTATTTTGCTAACAAAAAGTACATAATATATATATAATGGTATCTTTACCAGCTGCCAATTCGATCTAGTTTTACGCGCATGTTTCATGCGGCCGATTGGAGATGAATCGCAGAGCGCGCGAAAACAATGCGGATGAAGCGATACATCATCGTATAGGAGTGCACTCATTCTCGCGATAACCACTTTAATGAACTTTTGTTTATAATATCTTTCTCTTCTTCTCGCTCTCGCCTCTAGTGGGATTTTCAAAAACGCAGACAAATCGTCATCGCCAAGTGGAGCGATCTTTGTTTATTAACGCGCTTGGTTATATCTCAATGGGCTCGCGCTCTCCCTTATCGTATACGCGCGTTGCTGCTATTTGCAAAAGTCATCGCGAAACTGCGCCTCTCAGATCCCGAAGTCACACAATTACCGCAAGTTGACCCCATCCCTCGAGCCCGAGGAAAAAGTAAAATTTAATAACCCACCGATATAGCAAAAGTTATACGCGTGCGTGTCGTTTCTCAAAGTAAAAGTTCAATTAAAAGTTATGCGCGCGCGCAGC
This sequence comes from Torymus sinensis, assembly GCA_030522985.1. Lineage (NCBI taxonomy): Eukaryota > Metazoa > Arthropoda > Insecta > Hymenoptera > Torymidae > Torymus > Torymus sinensis. The sequence continues at coordinate 7,594 of JAPYZP010007218.1, forward strand.
ACCTTATGTAAGGTGGGCGTAATTTGAGTTTACGCGCACAAGCACCACTAGAACTTATTTTAACACTCGCATATAGAGAACGCGAATGAAGGTGCGATTCTATTTCGTCGCGAGGGTTCTCGCGATGACTGCAAAAGAGTTGCCGCTGCTGCTGCACGACGAGAAATATAAAGTTTTTACTTTTTAAATAGTCGTCATACATATAGTGTCGTTATCTCTTGGCCCTTGACGAGAGTAACGGTAAAGCGGATATAATATGAACCGTGCGCTAAATATATACGTATATATTAAAACGAAACAGCTGCCGCTTCTTCACGGTAACCTCCTATTGAGAATGCCAAAATTACAACTATGCCAAAGCAAAGTATAACAAGCGTAATTACATCCTTCGCCCCCCCCCCCCCCCCCCCCCCCCCCCCCCCCCCCCCCCCCCCCCCCCCCCCCCCCCCCCCCCCCCCCCCTCCCCCCCTCCCCCCCTCCCACACCCCCCTCATCGAAAAAATAAAAGAAAAAAAGAAATCAATACACCAGCTCGCTCGCTCTCTCTCTCTCTCTCATTCTCCAAAAAGCGGGCGGCCGCGTGTCCCGCACAACTTTCCGCTAAAGTGGAAAACTTTCCTCGAGATTTTTTTTGTTGCCCCTAAAAAAAGGAAAAAAAGAAGCCATGACCGCATGCTCTCAACCTTCTTTTCACACACACACGTTTTTTCTCTGTTCTGGTTGCCGCTGCTGCTGCTGTAGTTTCCTGCACGACGTGACGGAGCGCAACAAGCTCGTGCGGCTGGCGGGCGACGGCTCGGTGACGTACGGCATGAGGTTCACCACGACCCTCGCCTGCATGATGGACCTCCACTACTACCCCCTCGACTCGCAAAACTGCACCGTCGAGATCGAGAGCTGTATGTATATATATATACATGTGTGTCTATGTGTGTGTATTTTATACATTGTATATATAGTTTGGTATGGACGCGAGTGGCGATTGGTCTTCTTGGTCGTCGTTCGTGGGAAAACGGGTTATTTGAGTGGTGATAGGGCGTATTGAGGGGGCTAAGGAAGCGAGATGAGATTGAATTTTAGACAAAGGCGCGGTTTAATGAGATGATTTGTGCTATAATGAGATGCTTCGAGATAAAATTGCGTATACTTGAAGTGACACGCGAAGGGTAATAATAAGTCAAGGATTCGTTAATAAGATAACAAAAAAGAAACGTTAGTAAATTTGTTTTTCTTTCAGCAAAGAATTATTTGTTTTGAGTAATACTGTTTAAGTGCTTTCTCGACTGTATCAGGCTTTATTTGAACAGTAAGTTATCTATGTGATAAAAATTCTACTGGAGTTTTTACTTTATCATACATTTTGTCATTCTTCGTATTTCTATAGAAATAAGAAATAAGAATCGGTACACTTTGGAAAATGTATCGGAAATTTTACGTTCCGCGTTCGTACAGCAGAAGTTCGAAAAATATTTCTCCTCTATTTGAAGAACATGAGCAATATTTTCCGCGTTACACTTTTTCTCATTGAAGTATGCATTACACGTGAGTAATAATTTTATTGACGATCCGCATTGCAGATTCACGATTCATGATTTTGCAATTGTAATAAACCGCTTTTTGGTCAGAGTTTCATAAATGATTGCTGATACAAGCATATAAATTTACTGCGCATGGAATATAGTTTTTATCGTAAGTATAGATCACGTTTCTATGAATCATTAAAGCGAAAAGATATCTAATCAAATAATAATATGGTATTACACGGTATAAAGAAGTTGACAACGTAGTTGCGCGAAAAATTCACTTAAATGGATAATCATTAATAATAAGCCAGCCCTGGTAGAAATCTTAACGATATTTTAGCTACATATATTAGCCAATTTTCAGAATATCGTTAATTTTTATCTACACGGAGAAAAATTTCTTTGTAAAATTTATTATTTTTATATATAATATTAGCGCTGGGACACACTGGACATTGTGGGATTTTCGCTATTTTAAATAGTAATTTTTATGATGTTCATAGCAAATTTTATTTTTGAAATAATAATTTTGATTGTTTTTGTACTAAATTTTACTATTTGAAGCAGTACATTTTGTGACTGCTGCAAAAATAGTAAAAATGACTATTTCAAATAATAACATTTGCTACAAAAACAATAAAAATTATTATTTCAAAAATAAAATTTGCTATGAAAATCATAAAAATTACTATTTAAAATAGTGAAAATTCCACAATGTCCAGTGTGTCCCAGCGCTACTATAAAAATAATAAATTTTACAAAGAAATTTTTCTCCGTGTAAAAATGAGCTAGAAATCTAGGTAATAACGTCACGTTTTGAACTTGAAATCTGGCTATAATATACTTAAGCCTTTGATAAAAATATTAAGGGGATGTGAAACCCTATTTTTTTATTATTTTCAGGACGATTACATTAGTATCTTCCAAAAGATTTTTATGTTGAAAAATTATTGTCGGTATATCTCTTCCCTCTTAACCAGAAATTACCTAATTTTCAGTTTATTTTATAGTTAAGAGCAAAATATAGTATAGGTACCCGTGTAAAAAAAAAAGTCTGGCACTAGTCTGGCGAAAGTCTGGTAATAGTCTGGCAGTGGTCTGGCAGTGGTTTGACGGAATTCTGGTGAAAGTTTCTATACGGCCACTTTTGTCTCTCTTTATTAATGTACAGTTTACTTTTAAAAAATCGATTGTTTACTCATGAAATACTGATATATGTGCTATTCCCCCGAAAATGTCGCCTTATCCGGTCACAAAAACGACGAAAAAAAAATTTTGAGGCACACCTCTGCCATAAGTTTTTTCTTGTTCTATAGACCAC
>JAPYZP010007221.1:0-10086 GCA_030522985.1 Torymus sinensis
ACAAACAAAAAAACTGACACAGACATAGTTACAAGAAAGACATAGAAAAGAAAAGCCAGACCAAAAGCTAAAGAAAATGCCAATTTACACAAATTGTAAACAGTATGAATATCTGCGTTATTATATAGTACATTACGCAACTAGTGCGCGAAGCAGGTGATTCGGACACGAGTCGGTTTTGTCACCCGAGCGAAGCGAGGGCGACAAAAAAGACGAGTGTCTTAATCACCTGCTTCGCGCACTAGTTGCGTATACTATTTTTTAATATTCGATGCGCGAAACATGGTCTATGCTAATATAGGTAAAGCAGAATGTTTCGCGCGTATCAGTGCGTAAATGTAGCGTTTCGCACACGAAATACAGGCATGAGAAACCATGTTACGCGCATCGAATATTAAAATAGTTATTTTTGTACATAAACATATAGAATTTTTTCCAAATAAAGCATTATATATATTACTTGCTCAGACTTGGTGTGACATACGGTAGACATTCGAATCCAAGCCAATGATATGAATGGAGAGTGCATCACTTGATCCGAGTGAATTATCATTCAGGAAAAAAGACAAAAACTCTTGCACGTTAAAGCTTAGCCAGAAGTTATGGGCGAATCAGCTGCATCACTTATGAGCTTCAAAAATTCTAGTATAGATTTTGCTCTAACACAGTGCTCACGAAGACTGAAATATTACTTGCTTATACCTGGTGTGACACACACGAGACAGTTGAATTCAAGCCACTGACATAAATGCAGAGTGCATCACTTGATTCAAGTCAATTATCACTCAGTATAAAAGACAAAAACTTTTGCACGTGAAAGCTCAATCTAAACCAGAAATTGTGGACAAGTCAGCTGCATCACTTATCAGCTTCAAAAATTCATTTATAGATTTTGCTCTAATGCTTATACTTGGTGTGACTATTTTGTACTAAACTATTTAAACTATTTTATAACTGTTTAACAATTCTTATTGTCTTCTTCATGTCTGAATAAACTTCAGTTTATACTTTGGTCCATATGCATTCCTATCATCTGAAATAAAAAAAGAATACACACAAAGTATCTGTTCAAACAATAATTTCCATTTCTGGAAAAATGTTTTGGTGATTTGAATGATTTTATATGCAAAAGTATTTTATTGCTTTCACAATTATTCAAATATACAAAATAATTTAAATAATAAGTTATACTTATCTAATTATCTTTCCGTCGTAGCTAAAATGTATTTCTGCATATTAATGTGAACACATCTTCACGCCTGTAATTTCTGTACATTTGAGTGCTCCCGCAGACGCCCGCACCGTCACGGCAGTGAGTTTCGTCTCCGCGCCGGGGACGATACCGTCGTTCGATATCTCGGTACACTAAAAAATAATCGCTGGCCCAACACTGACGGGTTGTCTGCTGGACCCTTGCCCTTGCTGACGAGGACAAGCCTCGTCGTCTTCCAAAACAATGTATGTTACAAGAATAAATTATGGTAATATTAGAATAAATAATGTTAATATTATGCTCAGATTGGATTCTTTATTGATACTTCAAAACTGAGAGCGCAGCGTCTCAATTCGAGAGAGCGCTGCACGAAGTGTGTTTTAGAGACGTGCTACACCAACGAAGATGATTCATAAAAATATTTAACCTAAACAGCCGGGAAGAGAAGGTCCACGCATAAGTGGGAGTTATGCAGACAAGCGACAATAAGCAAGATCATTATTTGTATAATTCTTTGACCTAAATAGTCGTAGGAGGGTAGGTCTACGCATATAAGGGATTTACGTAGACGTGTGACACTAAGAAATAGATTCATTATTTATCAAATTCGTTAACCTAAATAGCCGGGGAAGATGAGGCCTACGCATATGAGGGAGTTACGTAGACGTGATACACTTTCTAGATGATTATTTATAAAATTATTTAACCTCAATTATTTAATCTTAATAGCCGGGAGAGACTGTGCCAATGCATATGAGGGAGTTACGCAGACGTGCTACACCAAGGAAGATGATTCATAAAAATATTTAACCTAAACAGCCGGGGGAGAGAAGGTCCACGCATATGTGGGAGGTGGCAGTTACGCAGACGTGCTACACTAAGGAAGATGATTGATAAAAATATTTAACCTAAATAGCCGGGGGAGGATTGGTCGACGTATATATGGGAGTCATGTAGACAAGCGACACTAGGGAAGATGATTATTCATAAAATGGTTTATCGTAAATAGCCGGGGGAGGCGAGTTCTACGCATATGTGGGAGTTACATATACGTTTGCCACTCAGAAAAAGATGTTTATTCAGAAAATTCGTTAACCTAAATAGCCGGGAGAGGCGAGGTCCACGCATATGTGGGAGTCACGTATAGACAAGCGACCCTAAGAGAGCTGATTCTCTATAAAAATATTTAACCGAAATAGCCGGGGGATGGGAGGTCTACGAATATATGGGAGTCACATAGACAAGCGACAATAAGCAAGATCATTATTTATAAAATTCTCTGACCTAAATAGCCGCAGGAGACGAGGTCTACGCATATGAGGGATTCACGTAGACGGGCGACGGAAGATGATTATTTATAAAAATATTTACCCTAATAATCCAGTGGAGGGGAGGTCCACGCATATGTGGGAGTCACGTATAGACAAGCGACACTAAGAAAGATAATTATTTATCAAGTTAACCGAAAGAGTTGAGAAAGGGGAGGTTTACGTATGTGAGGGAGTGACGTAGACAGTAACACAGTCAAGATAATTATTTATAAAATTATTTAACCTAAATATTCAGGGGAGCCGACTTCTAAGCATATGAGGGAGTTACGTAAATGTATTACACTACGCAAGATGATTATTTATAAAATTCTTTAACATAAAAAGCCGGTGGAGGCAAGGTCCATGCATATATGGGAGTCACGTAGACGAGCGACACTACGCAAGATGATTAATTAAGGAATTCGAGAACTTAATAGCGGGGTGGCTAGCTTTACGTAAATGAGGGAGTTACGTAGACTTATGACACTGTGAAGATTATTGTTTACAAAATTCTTTATCCAAAATACCCGTGGGAGACTAGGTATACGCATATGAGGGAGTTACGTAGACGTCTAACTAAGAAAGGTGATTATTCATAAAACTCGTTAACCTAAATAGCTTGGGGACGTGAGGTTTACGTCTGTGCGGGAATTGCGGGGACGTGTTACACTGTCGGTTAAATTTTTTTAAATTTCTTTGTCCTAAATAGCTGGGGGGCCGACTTCTAAGCATATAAGGGAGTTACCTAAATATATTACACTACGCAAGATCATTATTTATAAAATTCTTTAAGATAAAAAGCCGGTGTAGGCGAGGTCCACGCATATATGGGAGTTACGTAGACAAGCGACACTAAGAAAGATGATTATTTATAAAATTTATTAACCTAAATAGCCAGGGGAGGTGAGGTTTACGTCTGTGAGGGAATTACGGTGACGTGTTACACCGTCAAGGTAAGTATTTTTAAATGTCTATGTCCTAAATAGCTGGAGGAGGCGAGGCCTAAGCATATGAGGGACTAACGTAGACATTTGACACTAAGGAAGATCATTATTTATAAAATGCATTAACCTAACAGTCGGGGGAGGATAAGTCTACATATATGAGGCAGTTACGTAGACGGTGACACTGTCAAGATTATTATTTACGAAATTATTTAACCGAAATAGCCGGGGAAGATGAGGTCTACGCATATGAGGGAGTTACGTAGATGTGTAACACTAAGAAAGATGATTGCTTATAACATTCATTAACCTAAATAGCCGGGGGAAAATAGGTCTTCGCATATGAGGGAGTTTCGTAGACGTGTAACACTAAGAGAGATGAACATTCAGAACATTCTTTAACTTTAATAGTCGGGAGAGGGGAGGTTTATGCATGGGAGACAGTGAGGTAGAGGCGTGGTCCACGCATATATGCGTGTTACGTAGACAAGCGTCACTAATGAAGATAATTTTTTATAAAATTTGTTAACGCAAATAGCTGTGGGAGGGTAGGTATACGCATATAAGGGAGTTACGTAGATGTGTGACACTGTCAAGAAGATTATTCATAAAATTCGTTAACCTCAATAGCCAGGAGAGGTAGGTGCCCGCATATGAGGGAGTTACGTACACGTGATACACTGTCAAGATTATTTATAAAATTCTTAAACCTAAATAGCCGGGGGAGGGGAGGTCTCCGTATATATGGGTGTCACGTAGACAAGCGATACTAAGGAAGACGATTCTTTATATAATTGTTAAATTTAGATGGCAGTGAAAGGCCAGTTCCACTCCTATGATGAGTTACGTAGAGATGCATCTCTAAGCAAGATGATTACTTATCAAATTCCTTAACCCAAACAGCCGGGGGAGGGAAGGTCCGCACATATATGGGAGTTACATAAACAAGCGACACTAAGAAAGATGATTATTTATAAAATTCATTCACCTAAATAGCGAGAGTGTTCACGGTCAAGATTATTATTTACGTAATTCTTTAACCGAAATAGCGGGGGGAGACGAGGTCGACGCTTATGAGGGAGTTACGTAGATGTGTAACACTAAGAAAGATGATCATTCATAAAATTCTCTAACGATAATAGCCGGAGAAGGGGAGGTTTACGTAGGTGAGGGACTGACGTAGACGTGTTACACTGTCAAGATAATTATTTATAAAATTCTTTGAATTAAATATCCGGGGGAGACGACTTCTAAGCTTATGAGGAAGTTTCGTATACTTGACAGGAAGAAAGATGATTATTCATAAAATTCGTTAACCTAAGTAGCCGGGGGAAGGCGAGGTCTACGCATATGAGGGAGGTACGTGAACGTGTGCCACTGTCAAGATGATTATTTATAAAATTATTTAACCTAGGTAGCCGTGAAGGCGAGGTCTGCGCATATGAGGGAGCTACGTAAACGTGTTACGCTGCCAAGATGATTATTTATGAACTTCTTTAACCTAAGTAGTCGGGGAAGACGAGGTCTATGCATATGAGGGTGTTACGTAGAGATGCGTCACTAAGGAAGAAGATTATTTATAAAATCCATTAATCTTAAGTTCCTCTACGTAACTTTAGATTAATGGATTTTATAAATAATCTTCTTCCTTTATGTGTGGACCTCCTCTCCTCTGCCTGTTTAGGTTAATGAATTTTATAAACAATCATCTTCTTTAGTGTAGCTTGTTTACGTGACTTCCATATATGCGTGGACCTTACCGCCCCCGGCTATTTAGGTTAAAGAATTTTATAAATGATTATCTTGCAGTGTCACCACTCGCAAAAAAATGAAGACTGATCTTGCTCGGAAAGTGGGCAATATATGGGATATATCACTTCCCATACATGGCCAATATTGACCCACATTCTATCGGGCATGTACTGTTCTAAATGAAAAATTAAAAAAAAGAAAATCTTCGAGTGGATTCGAACCGCGACCCCTTGAATTATCAGACCTACCCGCTACCGACTAACCTATATAGTAATGTTATATTAGAGGATCAAATGGATGTTATATACTGTAATCTGAAACGAATTATAATGTCCTTTAAGTATTAACCTCCATTTGATCCTATAATATAAACATTATTAAATAGCTCAGTCGGTAGCGAGTAAGTCTAGTAACTCAAAGTTTCGGGGCTCGAATCCACTCAAAATTATCAAAAATTATCTACCTTAGTGTCGCTTGTCTACGTGACTCCCATATATGCACGGCCCTTCTCTTCCCCGGCTATTAAGGTTAAGGAATTTTATAAATAATCATCTTCCTTAGTGACGCATCTCTATGTAACTCATCATAGGGGTAGAACTCGCCTGCCGCGGCTATTTACATTAAACAATTTTAGGAATAATCATCTTATAGTATCGCCTGTCTACGTGTCTCTCATATATGCGTGGACCTCTCCTCCCCGGATATTTAGGTTAAAGAATTTTATAAATAAGTATCTTGACAGTGTATCTGGTCTACATAAATCCCTCATATGCGTTGACCTCGTCTCTCCGGCTATTTAGGTTAATGAATTTTATAAATAATCATCTTGACAGTATCACACATCTACGTAACTCCCTCATATGCGTGGACTTTCCGTCCTCCTAGTAAAAGGTTGAAAAGAAATGTTTGGTTTGATAACTCGATAATATCGTTTCAAAATTATTAATCTGAACGACCGATACGATCTTAAGAAGCTCGATATTTTTGAGATCGATATTGTTATTTCGTCAATATTGTTTCGTCTCGATTTCGTGAAGTTCTACGTGAAACTCTCTTCCCCTGCTTATTTCGGTTTAGAAACTATTTTATTCACACTTATGTTTGTAGTCTGTCAGGGCACCTTTACTTTCGTGCGTCGAACTCGCTTCCTCGACTCTAATTTTTTTTTTATTTCATTCAATTAATAGAATAAAATTCTGAAGTATGACAGGCTATAAGACATTGCATTGCCTTATTGTATGGGTCCAGAGATGAAGTTGGATTGAATTGTGGCTGAAATGTTCTTTCTTTTTATGGCAGCTGAGATAGCGGCTTATTAATAGGAGCCGTCGAGTTAACGAATGAAACATAGAAAGGTTCTTAATAAAGATATAATTTATTTGCATCCTATCTACTATATAATCCATATATAAAAGGATATTAACCGTAACGAATTACGCATCACGGGTGACAGACGCATCATCGCTTAAAATTCCACCATGCTAAATATAGTGCTAATATATAGAGAGAAAGAGAGAGTGAGAGAGAGAAAGAGAGAGAGAGAGAGAGAGAGTGAGAGAGAAAGAGAGAGAGAGAGAAAGAGAGAGAGAGATAGAGAGAGAGACAGAGAACGAGAGCGACAGGGAGAGAGAGAGAGAGGGCTAGCGAGAGAAGCGGTAGAGAGAGGAAAGAGTGAGAGAGAGGGCCATCGAGACAAGGAGGGAGAGCGAGGAAAGAGTGAGAGGGAGATAGGAAGAGAGAGAGAGACGTAATGAGCAAGAGAGTAGCAGACCGAGAGAGACATCACTCTCATTCGTGTTCCCTCACACTTGTACCTTCTCCCTCCCTATATCACTCTTCCTCTTTCCAGCTTCCCCTCTTCCCTCTGCCCACATGCACCAAGCTCTTCATCCATCTCCTTCACATCGCATTCTCTCTCTTTTTGTATTTGTTTAATAATAAATTAAGAATCAAATATATATAATTATCAATATAATCAATTATTATAACTATTATATTTTAAAGTGAACATTTTATAGTTTTTGGGTAAAAATGTTGAATAATAATAATAACGTTTATGTAAACAATAAACTTCTTATAGATTAATTAACTGTTGTTTTATCATTATGTAAATCCCATTGTTTTAATGGTTTAAAAAAGCAATTCAAATATCCATTCTTTTAGGACAACTCTTTTTTTGCAATATTCTCAGTAAGAGTTTATACACCACTTTGAAAATTATTTTCATTAAGACACTCAACAATATCTTTTGAATTTTTTTAAAAATAGTATAGTGAAATAATAAGCAGATCTTCAAAGATATAAATTTGAAATTATATTGCAGTATTTTCCTTCCTGACTTTATTTTCAGAATTATTTTAAATTATTGGAAAATTATTACATAAAGATTTGGTATTTTTTACGGGAATTATCATAAAACGTTAAAATGTACTGTTGTATTTTAAAAAAAGTTTTGCTGTAAGAACTCGAATGGAAAGAAGAAATTGGATTATTTCTGAAAAAGCAGATGTCGTCGCCTCCGAATAGAAAGGCGTTATCTGGTAATCCGCTTGTAAAAGGCGTTATGTTGGAAGCCGCCGGTAAAAGGTATTATCTGGGAATCTTCTCGTAGAAGACGTTATCTCGGAGTCCGCTCTTAGAAGGCGTTATCTCGTATGTAAATTCACGTAGCTTTTCACAGAATCGACCGATTTTAATTCTTCCGCTCCTTCTCCGCTCCTCCTCCGCTCCTCCTCCGCTCCTCAAAATAACGTAAAAATCGAACGTTTTTTCCGTTATTTTAGCCTCCACTCCTCCTCCGCTCCTCCTCCGCTCATGTTCCACTCCTCCTCCGCTCATGTTCCGCTCCTCCTCCGCTCCTGTCTCAGAGATGGCGCCTCCAGTGTGCTCATAGTAGGGATCCTTTAGTATATAGCGAATAGAGGCCTTACAGTTTTTCCGTAACGTCTCTTATTCCTTTCTCTTTCTATCCTTTTATTCTTTCTATCGTTTTTAATAAATGTTTAATAAATAATATGTAGGTTTTTATATTCTCAATTTTTTTTTTTTTAGATATACATATATATCTACCTATACTATATAGATGTAAGCACTTTTTCTTACGACCTAGCCACTCCCCATCCGCTCCCCCCGCTCCCCAAAATAAAGTAAAAATGTCTCTAGAAACCGCGTTTTTTTATGAGGCCGTATCCCAGCCGCTCCCCTCAATTATTTGTAGGAGGCACTCCCTTCTCCGCTCCCCTTCCGATCCCCACTCCGCTTCTCATCCGCTCCCCCCGCTCCCTCACGCTCCCCCGCTCCCCATCCACTCCCCATCCGCTCCCTATCAGCTTTTTCTTACTATAAATCGTAGGTATTTCTTCTTTCGCTTTCCTATTTCCGTTTCAAATTCTGTTTGGGCTTCCCGGCTTAATTATCGGTCTGTCTCAAATACTGCTTGGGCCTTCTCGGTTACAATAGACGCCCTGTATTTCCCGCCAACGTGTTCTAATGTATGTCACGGTTCGGGATGTAGGGCATGTATTTTTGAGGACATTTTTCGCAAATTAACTGAGAAAAAAATAAAACGAACTAGCGGAAGATGAGCGTAATTCGCCCGCCAACGATGTATCTCATCGCGAGGACGAAGAACAACGTATCTCGCCGCGAGGTCGAAGAACAACGTATCTCGCCGCGAGGACGAAGAGCGACGTATCTCGCCAGGATAAAAATCGATGTATATCAGCGACAGGATGAGGAGCAGGTGTCTTGCCGTGAGGATAAAGAACGAAGAATCTCGTCGTCAGGACGAAGAACGACGTATCTTGGTGCTAGGATGAAGAAGCTCCTATCATGCCGCGAGGATGAAGAACGACTTATATAAGATGCTTCTATCTCGCCGCATCATATTTTGGTGAAATGGATTACATCTGTGAATTTTTTTCTGCTCCATATTGGAAGGAAGAATAAAAGAAAACAATGTGTTGCCACGATGGACAAATTATTTTATCTCCGTTAAGTAAATACAACGAAGAATTAAAGAGGCGTCGAGACAGACAAATTGAGATAGGGACGTCAAGACAGATAAATTGAGATAGGGACGTCAAGACAGACAAATTGAGATAGGGACGTCAAGACAGAAATGGTGCCAGAGACGTTAAAACAGTGAAATGGAGACAGAGAACTAGAAACAGAGATGTAAAGACAGAGACTTAGAGAAAGAAAATTAGAGAAAGAGGCGTGGTGACAGAGACATAGAGACAGAGACGTAGAGACAGAAGCGAAGAGACATAGATGTAGAGACAGAGATGAGAGACACAGATGTAGAGAAAGAAAGGTAGAGTCGGAAACGTAGAGACAGTGGCGCAGAGACAGAGACATAGAGAGAGAGACGTAGAAACATAGAAGTAGGGACATCGATTAGAGACAGAGACGCAGAGACAGAGACGTAGAAATATAGATGTAAAGTCATCGATTAGAGACAGAGACGGGGAGACAGACACATAGAGAACGAGACATAGATTCAGAGAGATAGTAACCGCGACATAGATACAGACACATAGAGACAGAACCATGCCCTAACGGAACTACTATTTTCGCTCCCTACTAAAAGACGCGACTGTGGTATTTTCGGCCCGGGTATTTTCAAAAATATTATTCTCACCGCGGGAGAAAAATATGCCAGTTTTTCTCTCCGAAGATGCATGAGATACTATTCCTTAGGTATTATAGACTACGATATTTAAGTACATGTTCAATTGAGAAATGATATTTCATTGAAAAAATAGAAACCCACAGTAAATTTTACATATTATATACTAGATTACATTCAATATGTTTTCAAAATTATAATCGGGGGTTGACGAGCGGAGGAAGTAGGGGGTACCCC
>JAPYZP010007222.1:0-13953 GCA_030522985.1 Torymus sinensis
GGTGCGCATGTAAATGTTGCGTCTTTTGGGAAAAAAGGGCAGCGGGTTCGATTTGGTGGGAAAGAATTTTGAGTTTGATGGTAACGTCTAGCCTGGTTTAAAATATTATAGAGTGAATCAGGATTTTGGAAATATAAATTTTAATGGGTTAAGGATTTGGATTAAAATTAAAAAAGTAAAGCGGATACATCGAGGATCGAACTTCATCCACCCGGGTAAGAAAGCTGCCGCACTGGTAGTACAGTGCTATACATACGATACTAATTGTTTGCCGCCAGTGCCGGTAAATCAGGGAACTATCCCGTTATAAAATTTATTAATTAACTATTGCTGCAGTAAATTGAAAGTAGAATTAAAAGTAACGTTTATTTGAAAAATTGAATTTAGCTAAAAAATTCCAATGTAAATGCAAATTCAATATACACGCTCCTGAGAATGAAATATCTTTTGACATTTATATGTGTGTCAAATGAATCCGATGTGAATAGAATACGAAGATTTCCTCTTGACTATCCTCTCTTAAAAAAAGGTGATGGATGAGATCTGTCATTACAATGTGTTGTTAAATAAAAGATGCCGATATGACGCGGAAATTTAAAATTTAAAATTTAATCATGTACTTTTGTTAAAAGTGTAACTTCAAAATTTACTAAAAAAAATGAAGAATATAAAAAGTTGATACTTTTTAATAAAAAAAAGTTGTATATTTTAAAATTTTTGGTTAAAAGCACTTTAGAGAGAACAACAAAGCGCGCGAATCCTGCTACTTTGATAATCAAGAATATCTGAGTAAATTTTCCACCGATCTCCCCCCAAAGAAACTGCTAAAGAGTCAAAAACTTTGCTATACCCGCCGTTAAACTCTACCGTAAAAATCATTACCAAAACAAATAAATCAATTCCCCCCCACCCTCGCCACCCGTCAACTACTTCCAGAAGGATTTGAAACTTTTCACCCTCTCTCCCTCCCACCTCACGCACGCGGGCCTTTATCGCTCGAGACGAAATAATCTCCTTTGTTCCTCGCTCTCACCGAAAGAACAAAAAAAAAAGTGGCTGCCCTTTTGGGGACCGGCCAATTTCGCGCGTGCGACGACGACTTGGCAGAATCTTACCCCGCGAGAAGGGGGAGAGAAAACGATCGCGCGCGCGTAATTCGATTTATCGACTTCCGTGCGTGCTGCCCTTTTCGCGATTTCGTTTTAGCAGGAAGTTCTCCTCTTTTTTTTCTCGATTATGATGGGGCCGCGCTCTTTCTCCGTATACAGGGGGTGTAGCTGAAGGGTGACGGACGGGTTTCTGTGCAGCGGATGCGAGGGGATAGCGCGGGTAATGGTTAAGGAATTATAGGAAGTTATTGAATTGGTGCGGCGAGGTGTGAGTGTTTCGGTTTTGAATTATTTAACGGGACATCGGACCGTGGATTAACGTTTTAGTGGAAATAGATATCTCGTTAAAAATTTATTTACAATTTTGGAAGATATGAGGGGTAGTGACAATTGGGGTGTAATGAAATAAAGCGGGTAAGATAATCTTTTTGAGTAGGACTAATGAGGCACTTTCGTGTACAACTAATAATACATTTTCGCTCGTATAAAAAGCCATTTCAGAGCGATTCTACGTGTCAATCTTGTAATCTGTAAAGTGCTTCGCGAATGTTCAAGTCTATATTAGGGATAATCATAAAATACTTTTTGGACGTAACTACGTTATAATTTCGAGTCCTGTTCTTGGTTTATTGAAAATCTAATTACATCTATTAAAAATAAGAAATCCAACAGTTGCGTATTTTCTACTCTCCGCGACTTTTTGTGAATTTAAAAAATGCACGATATACTCGAAAAATAAGCGAAATCCTCGTTAAACTTTAAAATAGGTATTTCGCAAAATAGAATAGGAAACAAAAAACTTTTTTTCCGCGAAAACCCATTAAATTTGTAAAATGAAAATTCGTAAATTCGAAAGATCCCCCACTGTTGAATTTATAGATTTAATATTTCACCTGCAGCGAAGACGTGTGAAAATTTTCAAAATTTCAAATTCAAACAGAGTTTTAGTTATTCAGTTGAGCCCTTCGTACTGTTAGTATTTATTAAAGGTATTAAACTATAACGGCTCGGAGGAGAAAATTTCAAATAAAATTGTAAAATAAATAATAGAAGGCGAACCGAGTTGTTCTAGATTCGAGAAAACAATCCTGAAAGATTCATCGACTTTGCACCACGCCGTATTAAATTTAATACTATAATATATGTATATAATCAAGGTGGAATTTCCTGGGATTTCCTCCTCAATCATTAACCAACATCCCAGCGCACAATGCAGCAGCCTGTCCAAACATCGGCCCCCCATTCAAAAATTCATTAATCCATAATAAAGCAACATATAATATCGTTGCACAACTCCGACCTGTACATACCTCTCATTAACAATCCAGTGTAAGAATCCGAACGGCGAAGTTTACCCACCGCCTTATCACGCACTGACCCAATTCAATCCGGCGAAAATACGCAGCGCGTTAACCCGATTTCCGAAATAATTCGATACCACTACCCTCCTGAAAACAGCCGATAGCCCGTTGCACAAAGGACGCAAGCGGAACAAAAACCGCTGCACGTGGAACTAAAAGAAGGCACGGCGTGAAAAGGGAAGGGGGGGGGGGGCTTCTTACTTCTCCCCCTCTCTTGATACGCGAGCGGCGCGCAGAGTTTCGCGATAGCATCCGCCTCTTTCCGAAATTTCGCATTCCGCGTAGCTACGCGACTATACGCGCACGCCCGAGCGGCCGGAGAAGGAAGTTTCCGCACTTCTCTCCCTTCGCGCGCTCGGCAAATAAACGAGCTCGAACGGGTTGTACACGTGCGGAGAGAGAGTAGTAGTAGCCTTTACAAGTGGGCACGCGCCCCGAGTTTATACCCCCTCCGAAATATCGGGAGGGTGGGAGAGAGAGAGTTCGTCTTCCGGATTTTCGAGTTGCGGCGAAAAAGTCTTCTCTCGGAAGAGGAGTGCGTGCTCGAGCTGGAGTTGATCAAGCGGCTGTGTGCCCGGGAAAAAGCTTGCGATGGAATATGGAAATCGAAGGGGTAGGGGGGGTAAATGGGAGGAAGTAAGAATTTCGAAAATATGCGCGGCGGTAGTTAAGTTGTTTGGTATCGGAGGCCATTGTGCGGGAAAGTTTATATAGAGGTGGAATTTATTTTGGTATACGTAAGTTATGTCAAAGCTTTTTGCTAAATGAATTCGGGATGTTATTGTATAATAGGGGAATTGAAAGAGTGAATGATATTTTATTGATGTTAATTAAAATTATTATAGCTGAAATAATTCTGAATATTAATCAATGATACCTACTCTATAGAATATAGGATATGTACATACGTGGATCAATATGCAATGTGATATAAGATCCTTTTTGAAATTTTGCACAATAACGTCAGTACAATGAACTCATATATCAGCATCGAATATTTACTATGTTAATTAAGGACAATAATTACGCATTTTGTGTCATTCAAACTTGACAGGCATCTTCTCACATTATGTTGCCACGTGTTGTACTGCAATCATTCTTAATAATTAGCTTATTTGCAGATTAATTGATTACAACTTGGAACGCTGCTATCCACCTAACAAATACCTTCATAGAAATTCGAACTATTCGAGCTGATCTATTCAATTATCTAAATGATACTACATCATTTCGGTTACATTTAACATGCACTGTTGGTAATATCAATTTGTTTGGCATTTAATACTCTAATCAATGCGATTGTGTGCAAGAAATTTGGGGATTCGAATTACAATATTTAGTTACGAAATCGATGCATAATTGGTTTCGCCAACCATAAATAACTAATTTATACTAAATTATTAATCAACAATCATTTAGATTTTTACTTATGAATGTGTTAATTTTTGCAACATTTGCCCCTTTTTACACTTGAACTCCAAGCTTTAAGCTTATCTCACTTCAATTTTCATTTTTAAACGTCACTATGGCTTTTCCATAATCACCATATACCTTCTTACGATGCAATAAATATCGGATAAAAGCCATTCATAAATGTACACAAACCCCGTATATCAAACTTTACCACGATATACAAATTTAACGACCACACCTCTAAAAAGGGTCACACTAACCAAGACAAACTAAAAATCTCATCCCCGAGACAGCGTCCCTTCCTTTCACAAATCGCAATATCAATTACACCGTCTACCCGCGTCCCCCGCGTCAAAGCGCAGCGTTACAACAATATTCCCTCTCCCACGTACCCACGGCGAGTCTCTTACAACGCGGACAAAAGAATAAAATCCAAGAAGCAGCAGCAGCGACGACTACGACTACTCACATGACACACGGTCCCCTGCGCTAGCTCGCAAAAAAGCAAGACGACGCAGCAGCAGCAGCAACCCCTCATTCGCACCGCTTTTCTCCAACCCTTTATCCTCGCGAAAGAACTCTCTCACTCTTCCCCCATCCTTTTAGAACCGCGTGCGCAAACACACTCCCGCGCGCTCGCCGCGACTTCCCAATTTCGCCCGTCGTGAGATATTAACAAAACTCGCGGGGAACTTCTCTCTCTCTCTCTCCCTTCTTTTTTCGGGTGTTTGCTTAGGTGAGAGAGGGAGAGAGACACTCACGCGTACGCATACGCTTGCACAGCGGGGGTGGCTTTTGTGCCAACGCTGATTCGCATCTTTCAGGGGGGGCGGTTCTTCCTTCTTCTTCTTTTTTTGATAAGCGTCGTCGTCGTACGATTCGACGGCGCATTCAGTCGTATATACGTATATAGGAGCGCGCAGCGCGGAGATTTGCATTTTGATAGCTGTGCGTATGAGCCGGAGGGAGAACTGTATATGTGTGTGTGTTTCTTTTTTCAGAGCGATGAGAGAGGTGCGTTCAAATTTTCAGGGAGAGAGAGAAGCAGCGCTTCTTTTTCGGGGCTGAGCGCGAGTTTCGGGGCGCTGATGAGACTGTTGAGGAATAATTAAAGCTGGCGTGTATATGTGTGTGAGGATTGGTAGGGGTTGGAGACGGGAATTTGGATATGGTATAACGATGCAAAAAACGATGTTCTCAAGATAAAGATAATGTAGCGTAACATCGTAATCTGTACGAGAATTGAGTAATGTATGAATTGATGTTTATATTGCAGAATGTTTAGGAAACTCTATTATTCAATTTACACCTTGTAAAACAATGACAGTAAAATAGAGAAAAGTAGTCGAAAATGAAATTTATGATAATCATACACTTACGGCGTTGTATCTGAAAATATATACTTTTATAACAATATGAGATATGATATTTTTATGATATCCAACTATTAGTTTTTGTAAACTGCCCAATATCTTATTTTAATTTGTAGTACAAGGCAGTTGTCGTCAGGACTCCAATAACGATTTTGAACCAAGACCTCCTTAATTCTGTAATCAAATACTAAATGATATATGTATGTTTAATATGAAAATGTGAGTTTAATTAATTGAAAATTCTCAGTATGATTACTGCTGAATATATGCAACATTTTACTCATAATACTTGAATCATAATTAATTTGGCACAGATATGTTGCTGCGCGTAAAGATATAGAATTATAAATTTTCACTTGATATATAAAATATATAATTTAAATCCAATTTTTTTCTTTACATCAATGATTTCCTTTTATCGGATTATAAATATTACGTTGGTTACTCAGTTTTAATTCTAACATTTTATTCAGCTCAGGTCCGGAATAATTTCATATAATAAATTAACGAAATGCATCATTGTTTATTCATCAATTGAGAGAAGATGAATAAATAGATTAAATATTTTTCAAAAATATCTTTTTAATATATTTTAATTTTAATTCATAATTGTAATCTGCGCATATATTCAACAATATAAATGTTACAATTAATTAACGCAAAACGCACATATAAATCAAGCTGAAAAATTTTTAAACAAAAATTTAAACAAAATGTAATTCCATAAATGAATATAATATGCCATGCAATACTTGCACATAAAATATATGAAGGGAATATGATTGAATATATAAATGAGTCTATTGACTTATTTTGTCTATTATCTTTTCGCGTATACCTTTTTTTATCTCTAAATAAAACGCTGACGTAAAAGTGTCTTAGATCATGACATTATCCAAAACATCACCTCAGAATTCATACTGACAGTAAATTCGTTACAAACGTGGACACAAAATAATATATATGATGATATTGTATAAGTTATGAACGTTATCAATTATTAAATCTAGTAAGATTACAGTCCCGATTTTCAATTGACGTATTTGAATTCTTAATCCGAGACCAAAAAACGATAATCTTATATGGAGGTAAAGACGATTAAGAATTAAAATATCGAGTCAATTGAGAATTATTTCGTATTACCTGCATTTTCCACTAAACAATTGTATATTTTCCTTTACTCAAATAAAATTTTCTTCATTACACGTAGACACGAACATTTCAAAAACAATTACCAAAACTATCGCAATATATAGACTCCCAACTCTAAACACACCCACAAAAGTATTCCCAAAATCCACAAATTTCGACCGCTTCCTACACGTCTCCTCCCAAGGTCAATTCATAATCACCAGCCTCCACCACCCACCCTAAAAAAAAAGTCCCCTCCTCGCGCATTCATCCCGCACCCAAGGCCACCCTGCACGCGCCCTTAGCCGCCGAAAAATCGATAGCAATCCTCCCGATCACTCTATCTCTCTCTCCAACCCTCACATCCCCCACCTCTGCGCACGCCAACCGCAAGAAAAGACCAACCGCACACCCACAGAAAAAAAAGGAAGAAAAAGAAACAGAAACAGGTACCTTGCGCTACTTTTATACCTTATATACTTGGCTGGATGCTGGCGCGCTCTACCCGCGCGGGATATTTCGGGGGTTTCCATCTACACCTATATACGCGCGAGCGAAGCGCCACCGGCCGGAGCGCCGGTGCAGGTCGCTGCAGCGCGCTCACGCTCAGTCCGACCCGGACGGCCGTCGAGAGAGAGACAGAGAAAGAGAGCGAGCAGCGCGGAGTAGTCTCGTGCTGCGCGGCGCGCGTGCGCGCCTTGGTGTATATCTCCCCCCTCTCCTCTCTCTCGTCTCTATATACACATATATATATGATACATATACATACATCGGGAGAGTAGTGAGTGTGCGCAAAGCGGCGCGCGCGGCGCGGTCCTACAGCGTACAACCAACCCCCCCGAGTATAGAGCACATCCAGAGAGAGTCCCGGTCGCCGCCGAGTAGTCAGTGCTCGCTCGGAGCTCCGAGGCTGCGCGTCGAGTAAGCGGCTCTCGCCTCTTTACATCTTGCGTATCCCGCGAATTGTATACTTATGTCATTTCATTGTATAGCTCGCACACGGAACATACACACACAACCTGCGCGCGCGCGCGCGATGAGTGTTTCGTCCTTCTTATCTGTATACGTATAACACGTGCAGGGGCAATGGTCGCGGTTCTGAGGCACTAGTGGATGAGGCGCAAGCCGGCTGAGGCTGCAAAAAAGGGGAAACAGTGTGTTACAGAGCAGCAGGTATATACACACAGAGTGAGCGGAGGGAACGGCGACGAGAGAAGCGCGCGAGAGTGAGTGAGGCTCTCTCTCGGGGCTCTCCTCCGGAATCGATAGAACGAACTAAGCCCGCAGCCGCTCTCTCTCTCGCCCTGCTGCCGCTGCTGCTTGCTTCTTCTTCTTCTTCTCGCGTTGTTCTCGCGCGAGGACTTTTCGCGTGTGTGAAACTCTGCGCTCGTCTACGTACATCAATTTGTCTGTGCTCCGTGTCTCTGTCGCATTATAATAATATATATAACAGTGCGCGAGGAAGATATATAAAGATAGAGTAAGCGTACACACTGCGAGGCCGGCGAGTGTTGTTGTCGGCACGTGCGAGTGTGTAGCAGAAGACGGTCGCCTCTCGGCGTGTACATCGTGCACACAGCTATATATCCCGGCGCCAGCACAACAGCAGGGATCCTGCATAGTTCTCCCGCGTTATATTATTGCCAGTGGCTGCCGGGGCGCGACTCGTCGACTAAACAGGTAGGTTGGGAGAGATGATGATGATGATGATGATGATGGGCCCGCGAGGCCGTATTTACTAACAAGAGGCAGGCTCATATTGTCGTTATACGTTGATGGGGGAATATAAGTGACGGTTGGTGTAGCTGCAGGCTGTGCGAGGTTTGAGGTTCGTTGTTATATGGAAGAGGTGGATTATTTGGGAGTCAAAGTGCGGCGGTTTATGAAAACTGTTTTGATTTTCGATGCAATGCAGCGGGTGAATATTGCAATGATATGTAGGATGATTATACTTATCTGGGAATGGGATTTTCCTGGGTAGATAAAAAACGTTGTTTATGACAATGAAATCTCTTGTGTGTATTATAGATTTGCACTCTAAATGTTATTTCTAAGAGAGGTTGTTGTAGATGGACTTGCAGAACCGGTTGTCACTAGTTTGACAATTCGATGAGCCATTGAAATAAAGTGAGGAGATTATTTATTGATGATTGGATGGATGTTTTCTATATTCTGTTTTCCATCACTAGCAAGAGAAATAGTTATTATGCAAAACAATATTTGTAAGAACTAACGTTACGGTTACAAACAGTTTCTAGAAATAACTGACTTTATGAGATAAATTTATTATCGTATCGTCGGATGAAATAATAAGGCTACTGACGGGATGAAAGTTTAAATTTAATTTTCGCTTGCGAGTCGTAATAATCGATAGAGAACTTTGCATTATTTAAAGGATAACTCAATATAGCGAATAATTTAAAAACTTCCGTGATATCATTAGTAATGGAATAAAATCTACTTATAAGAAGTAAGTAAATCTAAATATATAGTAACATTTTTACCAATGATTCAAATAGTTTTTAATTCTGTTTGAATCCATAACGCCAGTATGAATAATAAATTTTCATGTAAAAAATTGATTTCATTACAATCGTGCAAAGAAAAACTGAACGAATATAATTTGAAATATTTTAAAATATGTAATCGTTAACATGAATTTTTTAAATTAAAAAAGCCGCATGCGCCACAAACTTCTTTCAGTTAAAGTCAACTCGTCTATTTTGTTAAAATATCGATTGCTCTGTCTGTGATAATGGTTTGAATGAATAATGTATTGCATACATTAACTCGAGTAATCAGTCTTTTCATTGAACAATCACTTAGCTGCGCTATAAGGAATTGCTTGTCTAAGATTCTCATAAATGAAAAATCGGCTTACGAAAATGCTGAAAAATGAATGAATATTATTTTGTATACACTTAAGTATACATCTATATGAAGAAACTTCGAAGTACTATAACTTTGGATTAATCAAAAGTTAAAAAGTTGTCATAATTATTTCAAAAAAGGAAGATATTACTTAAATACTCATCTGCTGCTAGCTAACCACACTGTAGAACATAGTTGCATCTTCTTAAAAAACGAAAAAACTATCGTCAGGTAAACGTTTAACGAAATTCCTAATAACAGTCAAATAATTGATCAAAAACAACTTGATATAGGGTGACTTCACCAGTGGTGGAACAGGCACCAGTGAATGAACATTTTCTTTAAATATATGAAAATATCAAGATTTCAATGTATTGTTTATCTAATATGACGATAATTTTCGAATCCTTGAAAATTTTCATTTCATTTTATATAAAGATTCTGCATAAAAGAAATGATCTTGTTAAGAATAAAAACGTAAAATCGCCGCTATTAAGTGTTTATTCACTGAAACTGTATTCATTCACTGGTGACACGTATTTAGATACTAAAATTGCGTGTTTATTTACTGGTGTTTAGGAGATATTTACATATTTTCATTAAATAAAATTTTTACTTTGATTCTTTATTCAAAATTTGCGCCCCGTCGTAAAGTTTGAACATTTTAGAATATCAATTTCAAGTGGGGTTTACTTAAAATCCATTTTTAAACCACTTAATTAAATAATAAATGTTACAATTTCCTTATTCGTTCATTCACTAGTGAAGTCACCCTATAAAGAATAATTACAAAAAATTTTGTCAATTCTAAAAGAATACAATATTACTTCAATCGGGTTGGTAAAAAAGAGTCTTAACTCCATTATTAAATTAAGCAAAGATGTGACAAAAAAATTGGACCGAACTAATATTGTATATAAATTTACATGCAAAAATTGCCCTGCGGCATACGTAGGTGAAACAAACACAACGTTAAGAAAACGAGTCAATGAACGTAAAAATAACAAAAATAAAGATTCGGTAGTCGTCATACACCAAAGCTCTTTTAACCATCAATTTGATTTGGGGGGGGGGGGGGGGCAGAAATTTTTTATAACACGAGATTATTTTCGCAAAGAGAATTATATCCGAAATGATGCATATTAAATGTCACAACAATAACATAAATAAGAAAGAAGACATATTTACTCTTAATACATCATATTTTCCGGTATTAAGGAAATTCAAATGTTAACGAACTGGTGTTATTGTTTTGGTTCCGCATCTATACTCGTTTCGCTGTGTACATACGTATAATAAGCGCGAATTCGTCGCATTTCCGAAATATGAAAGTTCGGCAAAATAATGTCGGCCGTTTTGACTTGTTAACACATACAACTTTTTAAGAGGTAATCATTGACTTGTATAATTTATATTTTATAACTTTTTTCTGGCAATAACAAGTTTAGCCTGAAGAGGTTGACAGATCAGTCAACGAAACGTCGCTCAAAAAACGCAAGAAATAAATTATTTTATTTCGTACATTATCCCCGCCTGATCGAGAAAAGCATTGTTTTCAGATAACAATTATGGAGGGTGAAAAAATCTTCAATTCAAAAACAACTTGAAGTTTAAGGTTATTAACCCAGGGTAAAAGGGAATGATCCGCCGAACCATCGGCGTACCTACTTATCGTTGTTCAACTTGACGACAACGTTAGTCAAATAGAAAAATGTTTTATAGAGTTTAGCAACTCTTGCAGTTCTTAGATGTAAAAGTTTCTTTTCTTATTGAGACCATAATTAGTTCATTATAGTTGATTAATTTTTGCTGTAGACAAACAAGTATACTCGCCAATCTATCAACTGAAATAGGTCTTTCCAGTTGACGATCCTAAAATCAGATTTCAAAAATACTTTAGCGAAATCAAACGCCGCTTTCAAAACCAACAGATCTTATAGCAAAACTTAGCGTCATTAACAACGCATTCTCCAAATTTCTTTATAAAACTTAAAACCACAGACCACCCAACACTATTGAACCTTAAAACTGTCAACTAAACAACAAAAATTCATCTCCCTCCACTCCCATTAAAAAAAACATACTAATCCACCCCGCACCATGAAATTTCGTCCTCACACCCGCAACCGTCACGCCCGCGAGCGGTTTCGTCGCGAAGAGTGCGCCGACGACGACGGCGGCGGGGGGTGGGCGGAAGAATATAAAGCCCGCTCGTCTCTCACCGGAAAAGCGACGGGACGTGCGTATATAGCGACGACGGGAGAGCGCGCGCGCCCGTCTCGACTAAATTCGAGATGACGAGATGACGACTTTTTTCTCCTCTCCTCCTTCTCCTCCGCCCGCGCGACTACGACGGCGAGAGAGAGAGAGAGTGCTTAAAGGCGATTACGCTGATCGAAGTGTAAATAGGGGGAGAGGGAGAGCCCGGCGACGCAGACGACGAGGAGGACGGGGGGGGGGAGAGAGCCGGGGTTTCGGTGAAAGCTCGTCTCTGTGCCGGCGTGCGGCTCTCTGAGTAATTGTTGTTGTTTGATTATTTGGCCTTGCGCGGTGCGGATTGAGGCTTAGACGCCGGGAGTGGGATCATCGCGAGGAAATTTGTTATATTTGATGATATAGGGCGAATGTTTTTTCTTGGGATTAACGAGCGTAATGTAAACGAGAGATTTTTTAGAATATTAGAAGATTGTGGTTATATTTTTGGATGTACATTTATTAGTTAGATTTCAAGTATTATACGTCTTCTTTTACTGCATGAAATCACAATTTTAATTTATTCTTTGTAATATACAGATATTTATAAAATATAATTAGAGTTTCATAAAATATTAAATAAAATTTTAATATATTGCAATCTCACATTCGCGATAACGCATTTAAACAACCAATCAATCTTTTATCCAATCAATCTTTTATCTATCAATAAATTATGTTGTTTTTTTTTATTTCGCATTTAACCAACCCATCCATCTACCCATCACGTCCCCTATTATACACATTCATCTGCAAAACTCTGTCTCTCTCTTCAATATCCGCAGCTTCGTTTTCAAGTGTACATATATACGCGTGCTGCTGCGCTTATCATCCGCTGAAATCCCTCGCAATTATTATATTATTTATGACGTTGATTGAAATCTGCCCTCCGCCTATGATAGATAAAATAATGGGAAAGCGGTGAATCATCCATTCAATTATTCGCGCGCGCAATCCGCAAGCGAAAAACTGTCTCATTGCGCACGCGGGCCTAATCGCGTAATAACAGTACACATCGGGCTTGTAAATCGATAATTCCTCTCCCTTCTCCCTCGCACGCACGTCTTTGTGCGTACATGCGTGCGTGTGCGCGCTCGCGCACTATATGCAAATAAATTATAGTGGGTAAACGGCGTTGTCAAGTGCATTACAGAGTGCTTTTATCGTCGCGCTGTTGCGCGCGCGGAAGAAAGAGAGAGCTGCAGTTTAAATTCAAGAATTTGTCGTGCTAATTTAACTCGCCGGTATATTTTTCTCCCTCTCTCTTTCTCCCGCTGAGAGCGAATCGGACACCAGTATACGCCCTACGTTATACGTGTATTATACGCACACGTGTGTCTGTGTGTATAAGTTTTTATCGAAAGATAATAACAATAAATAAATAGCCATTTTTATCGCTTTATTTATCGAGCCGGATAAATTGAGCAGCGCGCGATCGCACGTTATATTAACTTTCGCATTTTGGTGTACGTGTGCATATATATACGTATATATAAATGTCGTCAAAAATTTAAAGCCGCGCTGTATTACACTCGCGCAGCGTATAGTAAATTTGTTAAAAAAATAATCTATATTTATACCACTGTTATAGCCGACGACTACGTTTTAAAACTTTTTTTTTCCTCTCACACCATTTCCGTACGTCTCGCGTGACTCCGCCGCACACCTGATTTATCAAACGACTAACAGCTACACACACACATATATATTCTTCCTCTATTATTCATCGCGGTACTTATATACAGATTTAAAAAAAAAACGAATTTCGAACCTATATCATCACCCCGCCGACCAAAATATACGTTTGTCATTGGCGAAAATAGCCAAAAATTACGGGAGAAAACGTGACCTCCCACTTACACAGGATCGCCGCGCTCGCGCGCGCTTAAATTTTTATCTCTGCAGCGCACGTGCGAGCGCCGTTACTCGCAACTAGCGCAAGAGAGCGCGGCTATAGATGAGACACAAGCGGAGGGACACCCACACCCACGCATCGCCGATTGTCGTGGGACGGGGGGGCGTACACAGTTGCAGCTCGTGTGTGCGGTAATGACTGCAATTTTGCGCGAGTCGCGGGCGCGCGAGCGCAAAGTGAAGGTAAATGAACTGCTTGCTTTTACGCTGATTGACACTAAAGATTCAAGTTCCGCGAACTTTGAATTTTCCCCTTTTCTCTCGGCGACGAGGCGCGGGTTTAGCGCTGATTATTTGTTCGTCGTCGAGTCGGGCTATGGCTGACTTTTGCGCGGTGCGCGGAGTGAATAACAAGTTCGAGGCGGCTGTTGACAGCGCCGCGCGCGCGATCGTTTTATTTGTACGGGTGATGTGTATATATATATCGGTTCTTATGCGCCTTTGTCGAGGGGATGGGGGGATTGTCGTGGTAAAGGTATATAGCGGTTATTAAAACGTAGTAAGATGAATTTTAAAGGAAATATGAAT
>JAPYZP010007223.1:0-14429 GCA_030522985.1 Torymus sinensis
TTGTTTGCATCTACGGACAAACAAAAACAGTCGTGGGGTTGCGTGGTATCTCAGAGACACGAGAAAATCCATGCGACAACAATGAAATTGCACGTCCCGTGTAAATGGCAAGCCAATACTGGTCGACGTTACATAAAGTTTGTTGCTTTGACTGATTAACGCCGAAGTCGACGTTGCGCGACGCGATGGTGCAGGCGTGCAGCACCGTTTTCTTCCATAACGTTTTCGCGTAATGTAAATTTCCGTGGTAAACTGAATCAATTTGCGCTATTTCAAAACTCACATCTCATGGCCCATAAATAAGAAGGAAATGTTATCGGGCATATGAGTAGCTTTTTTAATTAACTTAGTGTTATTTTAATTGATTGCAAAAAATTTTCCGAAAAATGAAAATACATAATTGCTGCTTTGGTCGCCGAGTGTTGGTAACCTATAGTTCAAGAAAAACAATTGATTTCGCTTTTCCCGCAAGAATTATTTTTTATCAATTTTTCGTCAAACTGGTAATGCCATAATTGCCGGCAATCGCTTTATGCGGCGAAGTAAGCTATATAGAAGCCGTTGGATTAACCTCGAAGGTCGACCGCAAAATTATATCCAAAACCGCTGAAGTTGATTGCTTTGACATTTTGAGTTGAATGGCACGGTGTTAGGAAAAAATGTTCATGATTGAAGTTGGTGGAGAACGATAAATGACTATATTTCAAAGTTCGTATAAATTATTGTTCATATAATACCACAGAGTAATAAAACACTGGCTATATATATATGAATATATGTACACTGGCAAAAAAACATCTAGCGAAATTTGTAATGTAATAAACGTATAATTATTTCAATCCATCATTCCATCATACATTATAAGAGGTTTCATCAGTCATCGTCAATTGCGTGAAATATATTCCGCCATACGCGTTTTATAACTTTTTATTTTCGCATTTAATGAGTAAGTAAATAACGAATCTAATAAAAATGTAACGTATAGCCTAACATTGACAGCTTCGGACACACGCTCGAATGAGATCTTATTCCTTTAATAGTCCATGCTAAATCGAATCAGCGCTCGAATCAGATAAGCTTTCAGATTAAATCACGTAAGTAGAGCACTACTTTCAAAAGACAACAAAAACTTCTAGTTCCTTAATTAAAAATCTCAACAAAAAAGATCGAGAGACCGAAAAAAGACTCGATGAACACGCAGGTTTTCAGGGTCGGCATCGTCGACGAGAACTTTGAACTTTTACCATTGCCATGTATACATGTACACATACTTTCATATGCGCGCGATTACTATAAAAATAATCCCACCATCTCGGCCGGCCGTCCATCAAGCGAGCCGGCCGTAAATCAACAAAAAGTACCTCCGACGCACGTACTCGACCCTGCAGCGCGCACTCGCTAAAGGAAATCAAGAACAAAGTGAAACGCATTAGTACACTTTTCATCTCGACAAAGGAATGTCACCGGGAGAATTTCCGGCACGAGCATCACTTCGATCATCGTCGTTTACTCACTCACTCACTCACTCACTCTCCCTTGCCTCTCGCTTTTTCATCGAGGCGCGTATGCCAAGGCCGCCGGTAAAGAGACGATTGCCCGGGGCCTTTCATTGTGCGCCACTCGATATCGAGCTATAACATACAAGCACATATGTGTACGCATACACACGATCAGCCATTAACCGCCACCTTGACGCTCCACGCGCACCTTTTTACTCTCCGCGGGCCGCAGTCAACGGCCCGCCTTGGAGAACTCGGAAACGTCGTGGCGAAAAAATGAGTTTGTTTACGAGCGCAGAAGAGGAATCCGCGCTGGAGAATGGAAAAGATGCGCGCGCGGCGAGGATCTGGATGAGATGCGTTTTCGCGCGTGAGCTGCGTAGCAAGGCGAGGCCAGCCTTGACGGGGGAGATTTTTACCGGCGAGTTTATGGCTCGTTGTCTTTTTTCCTACGCGCTTGATACGGAGAAATTGATCTTAATAACGAGGCGCGTTGTGCATACGTTATGCGCGATTTTATGACTTATTCATGAACGATCATTCCTGCGAGGTTTTAAGATCTTTAAAAGAATACTTGTATGATAATGAATACTTTTTATACGTTTTAAATCGGACTGTGAGTGCGGTTCGGAGATTCGTTTTTCGCAGAGACTGTGTGTGTTTGTAAAATTCTCCTCGAAGTAATGTATATGAAGCGCGTTAATCTTTGCGAATATTTATGTAATAAATATGAATTATTATTCGCGATGAGTATTTCAAGCGCATTCTAGTAAATCAATGTCTTGAAATACCGTGAATAATTTACAATAACTATATATTGAATGATTGTTTAAAAATTATCATTTAAAAAATCTAATGTGCTTCGTTGCGGGTTTAGATTTAAAGAATAAAATACTGAGACCGACAGAAGATATTTATAGGTTTTATAGATTCAAAAAAAAAGAGAGAAAATTATTCATTTATGCAAAGGTTATAGCATTCCTGCTCTCATTCAAAGATGAGTAATTCATGATTTATTGCGACATAAAATTAAAAATTAATGTGTTGACGAGTATCTAATGATTTTTTGCCATAATCGTATTGTTTATAGATATAAAGTCCGTTTATTTCATTGACTGAATGACATGACGGAAATAAACCAGTTTTATTCGCGAAAAAGCATAAAAATTACGGATTGTAGAAGATTATCGGTATACACTCCTGAGTAATACGGAAAACAATGACAAGTTTTCCAGAACTAACGAACTGACTATATACGGGACAAATTTTCCACCGTCTCACATCTGAGAAATGTTATTGACAAAGAGAATCCCATCCGTACATCATTCCTATAATTTTAATTACTCATACAGAAGTAGCTGCACACCACTCGCGAATAAGTCACGCAAGTCAATACATCAACCGCACAAGCCATTTAAATTCCAATGTATTCCTCGCCAACCTGAGTTACGCAGGCGAGGCTTAGAACAGAGGCGGCATGATTGCGAAAATAAAAAAGACTTCTATATTCGCTAAAATATACCTAAACCTCGGTCGAAGGACAGCCGAGCGAAGCAAGAAGCTATTAGCCATACACCCGCGCACAATGACTAATAACGACCTTTTTGGGTTGCCGAACAAAACGAGAACTTGGAGAATTTCCTGGTGTCTGCGGTATTGAGCCGCTCCCACGGTGGGCCGAACCTTGCCCGATCAACGTGCGTGCGCCAAAGATTTGCACGAAAGAGAAAGAGACAGAGAGAGTGACAGCGCGCGCACGCTCGCCTCGCCCTGCGCGACTTTAACGATCGCATTGTGGTCCCCGAGCGAGCTTTTTTGCGCGCACGGTGATTTCAATGCCTACGCGAGAGTCTGTACAGACGCACACGCGCGCGTATATGCATCGCAGTGTGCGTTGTGCGTGATATTAGGTAAAGCAGAAAAATACCTGTTGGTTTATGGGCCGCTAGTAATAATGGGAGAAGACACCGCTCGTTACGAGCATGCAAGCTTATGTATATACCGTTGTTTTCGAGCGCGCCGCTCCCTTCTTGCGACAAATATTTTCCTCGAAGAAGGCCGGAGCTGCTTTTGTATTTTTTTTTTTTCCTTTTTTCGAAAAATGTGTAATACATATGAAATTTCGTGGTGCAAGCGAGGGGACTTTAATAACAGTATTAGGAGAGAAATATTAGTGGGTTTCTTTATAAGGATTTCAAATTGCGTAATTCTTTTTGTTTCATGCACTTTTTGCATACAGAAAAAAAAAATTAAATTTTTCCGACACCTATTTGTACATTTTTGTTACATGTAAATTAGCAATCTTTCTTCATTAATATTAACACGGAATTTTTTTACAGATTTACATAAAATAGAAACAAATTTCCCCCGTAATCGGGCAATTTAAATATCGACTAATAACTAGCTAATATATCTGAATAAATGTAAAAAAAATTATCAATATAATTTATTTTAAGCGTATCACATAAATAAATGTTTTTCAACTCTTATGTTAAATATAGCTCAAACAACGTTGGCCCGGTCTGCGAAACTCAAAGTCATTTTGATCAATATTATTCGATGTTTTCCTCGTAGCAAAACTTTTAGCATAAGATCCACTTTAGTTTTTTCTCTTTCGCTCTTGATTATTGCCGCAAATATACTTTGTTTTTATTCTAAACCGGGATTTTGCTCCTAAACTGTTCACGATGATTAATTGCACAGCGCCAATAAAGACTGAGGTTATCGAAATGCCGGATCTTTTTTTTTCCCATAATGGCGAAACCGTTCTCGAAAATTAACTTTTTCGCCCAAAAACAGCCGAGCGAGGCACAAATAAAAGCTTCGAAAACAAAACGATTTTTTTTCCCACACCATCCAACGCCGACGACGATGAAATCGCAAAAGTCGCAGTTCTGCCGGGAAGATAGCACACACATAGTTGCGCGCATGCCGATAGCCTTGACAATCTCGCCTATGCGAGATGCCCAACGTTGCGCGCGTGCGCGCGCTCGACTATACCATAAAATCAGGAAAAAACCGTCCATCCAACGATTAAAGATTCCGCTGTCCGTCAAAGGCCAGAATCAATTAGTGCGCGAGCGAGCACATATACACGCTCTCCCTCTCTCCTTCGATTCTCTCTGTCTCGCTCACTTATGTATGTAAATATAATAAATAACGAGTATTTACGGTCCGTATATTATAAGGGGGATTTACGATTTTCGGGAGACAAGAACCGAAAAACTGGAATTTCCATGCACTTGCCAGTACGTTCGTGTCTGATGATTGATTGTCATCGATAGATTTGAGAAAAAAAGAGAAACAATCGTGCAAATTATTATCGATTTCTTGTCTGCTATATACGCTAAGAGACAAGAGCTATCAATTTCATAACTGTTAAACTATGGCTTTGATTGATAGACAATGATTTGTCTAATTTCGATTAAATCAGCTGTGAAACTTCTTCGATTGCAGTAAGTGCAATCGTTTCCGTAATATATTATCGTAACGGTAATTGATTGCCGTTTCGACATTCAATATTCCGCGTAGTCGTAATTGAATAGAAAAAACGTTAGCCATTACGCAGTAGTTAGTCGAAAATTGCGATTATTTAATTATTTAACGTCGCATTTACATACACATTCGCACGCAACAGCATAATAAATGAGTATGTAAATTAAATCAAAAACGTATAGTATTTTTTAAAATAAATTTTTCAGAAAAATAATACAGAATTAAAAATTCTGATTTGCATTAACGTTTTTTCTCTTATTAAAAAACGTTCTATGTTTTTATAAAAAGCAAACGTGTTGATTAAAAATAAAAATTACTGCATAGGAACTCCGAGAAATCTAAATCTGAAAGATTATCAACCTCGTTTCTTATTCCTTTCACAATAAAACATTTATATTCTATCTGAAAACCGTATAAGAACATTCAAGAACAAATCTTATACTAGAAAACAAACTATTTTTTTAATTCGCAATGAACGAACTTTCATTAGAAACAAACTACGAAAGGAGATTGGTATTTAATGCTTGTTACAAGCGTCGATAAAGGAAACCCAAATATTTCTTGAACCTTGAACACTAGCTCAACCGCTATTTTTACAACTCGTCCAGTTACCGCTTCGAAAACCCGCATTCTTCGCAAACCCCCTTTTTATCACCTAGAGGCGTTCGAAAACGTTCCAACTACATATACAACCTCAAATAGCAGCCAATTAAGAAAGCGATTTTCCCCTTTTAATTACAATACGAAGAAACGCCAGGCATGCGCTCGCCGCGTAATTTCGCACACTCCACGCCTCTTACAACTCGCCTATGCCAGCAGTGATATTCCACATTACTCCCCATAATGATTCATTCGGGCGCCGCGCGCATCATCGTTCGAACAGCACCCTGCATCGGCCGCGTTCCCTGAATTATCATTTTCATCGAACCTCCATTTAAATTCCTCCGCGCTCAACTTGCAATCCATCGAACGCACCACCGAGCAGCGGATAGATGAATTGCGTTTACGTTGCGCGCACGAACGGAAACAAATTATACTCGGCGAGATTCTATGCTGAAAATGATCGAGGTTGGAATAGACAAGACAGAAGCGCAGCGTATATGTATACGCGTTCTGGAAACTGATTGAATCTAAATTCGCGCAGGTGGTCCTGAATTTTGGATTCGCAAGAAGTGGCGAGAAAAGATTATCGGCTTTTCGTCGTCGTAGTCTCGCATCTCTCGCGTGCAAAGCTTAGAAATAGGAAAATTCCACGTAGGAGTGTCGCCGGTCAACGACCAGCAGACAATTCGACGTGTTTTCGTTCACTTTATTCGCTTTTATTTCGAGTATATCGAGTTGCTCGATGCGAGAGCTGCGACGCCTTCGAGGGACGCGCGCGGCACGAGGGTTTTCTATAGGCGGGAACGTTAGTTTTGTGCAACGTTTTTCAGCGCGCCGCCTGCACCTTCATTTGATATTGACTCATAATTGTTATGATTTTGCGCGATTGGCGCAGATTTCTTGTTTTCACCACTCACGTTAGTAATGCTGCAAGAATTCGCTTAAATCAGTTCTTTTTTTTTCATCGCAGCTCGACTTGTTATTATCTTTAATATATAACTTAATTTTTACTTTTTAAAAGAAGAGAATAATAAACTTTCACATCACAGCTTCTTTTATTATTATTTCGTTCGTTAATGTAAATTCAAAGTTTTACAAGCTCACTGGAAATCCCTGTTTTTAACTCTTATTTTGCACAGCAAGTGCATTCTCACGAAATGAAGATGCATTCTACGAAAGGCATAAAATTAACACCTATCCGATTCCCAATGCCAACAACTCCGTCCACCCACGTAGGTATAAATTTTCCACGCAGCCTTTTTCATTATAGCCTCCCGAAGCGCCGAAAAAAAACAAACATTTCGCGCCACGAGCTTCTAATCACTCGCAAAAGCTTTGCGTCCATTGTCTCTCTTTGTCTTACTATATCTTTCCATATTTCCCAGAAATGCACGCATCATCGTCTGGGATACAACTGCAATTTTCGCGGGGAGAATCGCATGTCAATGGATATCAATTAATAGCAGGGGCGTATAAGCTCCTGTTAGGGGGCCGTAAATTTTTTAACGCTCGCTATTGGTTTTCGGTATCCCGCAGCAGTAGCTGCGTGGTGGCATGCCAAGACGGGGGACGAGGGCGGAGGGAGACGGAGTGAGGAGGCGAAGTTTACTGCGCGATTTTACGATGGACTT
The DNA here is from genome assembly GCA_030522985.1 of Torymus sinensis. Taxonomy (NCBI): domain Eukaryota; kingdom Metazoa; phylum Arthropoda; class Insecta; order Hymenoptera; family Torymidae; genus Torymus; species Torymus sinensis. Next base: position 7,229 of record JAPYZP010007223.1, read on the forward strand.
TTATCGAGAGTCGCGGGGGACTTGTAAACGCTCGCGCCGATGTATAGACGGCGGAGTTTATATGGCCTGTTTTATTTTTCATAAGCCGAGGGGGCAAGAAACTCACTCATTATTTCAGATGTCTATTCACGGTGACGGAGTTGCCTTTTTTTTCGAAAAAAATACAAATGTACATATTGATATAAGTATATGACGGTGTTGTGTAAACAGCCGGTGTTTTTTATTTCTTCTCTGTTGCCGGTGTGAAAAGACGATTCTTGTGAAACTTTTGTTTTCTAACGTTCTCGCGTTCGAGATGAATGGGAAGGTGGTAAAACTAGAAATCTGATCGCACGACGAAATATAAACACGTTCTCTGCGTATTTAAATTTTTTTCGTACACGAATGGCGCGAATTTTAGGTATTAGGTTTCGTATTACCTGTAAACGCTGAACTAATAAATAAAATACTATTCAAATCACCCGGACTAAAGTCGTCTCTTACAGTAAGTGTTGCTAAATCATCATAAATTTAATGTCAAACTTACGTGATAAAAAGTTTTGATAAAGTGGTAATATAGCTGAGACTCACCTGAAACATAAAATAAAAATGATGTGATTAGATTTCATAATCATATTTCAACTATTAAATATAGAGAGGCAAAAGAAAAATGTAATATTTCATAAAAGTTGGTTTTCAGTGCTGTGTATTTTAAGACCTCGGTAATGCGTGCATCATTTATATACTTGATATTATACATCAACCTTAAGTAATGTATGAAATAAAATTTACAAGCCTCTTAAACTATAAAATACTAAAAGGACATAATAAAATCCAAGCCCCATATACGTTTAATCATCAACGCAGATTCCCACCGATGTCGAAAGGACGAACAAAGACGTGCGTGTATACGTATATACAGCGCGTGGAAATCTTAATTAAACGCAAAAACGATCAATCAGCGCCACCCAAGAATTCAGAAAATTCGCTCGTTCTTCAAGATAACACGTGACACAACAGACGCACACCTGCAATCCACGAGGCATATACACGGGGCGCGCGCGATAGAGACAATGCGAGTAAGGGAAAGGCATGCGCGAGAGTGAGATTTCTCGCACCGGAGCGACGAAAAAATTTGCCGGCATTGCTGAAAACTCCGGAGGTGCATAGCGCGCGCGACGGTGCGGCATTGTAATCTTTCCGGCGCGATTTTCTGCGACTCTTCTTCTCTTACGATTTTTTTCTTCCTCTTCGAGGATAAAGACGCGCCACGTGCTCGGTTGTTGGTGTATATAAACGAGAACGGCTACGGCGGCGCAACTTTCTCCAAAATTAAGTCTCGAAAAAAATGAAAAAGAGGAATACAATTGCACACGCGCGCGGGAAGAACGGAGAGAAGTGGTCTTGTTCGGGAGGGAGCGCGCCGGAGCGGAAGTGACTCGATTCAACTGTCAAAAGTGATTTATAGAGATGCGCAGCCTCTGTTTTCGGGCTTTTCGGGTATTTCATGATTACGAGAGCTTATGTGAAAAATGGGCGTCGTAATTTAAGTTTTAAGTTTTTTTTTAATATACGCTTACGTACAATTACGATGTTGGCACGTTCCCCGAGAGACCTTAAAAAGCTATCTCGTCAAATTTGGACAGAATAAAGAGCTCGAATTCTTTAATGATGTGACTTGTTCGACCCAAAAATAAAAATGCAGATACGTTCGTATAGCGTGCATTATATGTCTTACCAGCCTTGTCTTTTTCTACTTTTTGAAAATATGAACCGTTCTCAACTCCGGTGAAGGCTTTTTGATTGCTACGCCGTTTAGAAAGATAATATTTCTCTGCGTTTATACACACGCACAATTTTAAATATATTATATACAATGATATGCATTTTTTGAGCTTCATTCAGAGGATCCACCGTAAACATTCACACCGCTCGGGGCATATGCATTATATACAAGTTGCTTCTATTAACTCCATCCAGACTAGACATAAACACATCGTCGGCACGTCGCATTGTTCGCTCTCCGCGCTGTTATTATAATGGCCGTCGTTCCAAGTAATAATATTTTACAACACATGATGGTTTCCAAAGCCGATATATATAGAGGTATATATACACGCAAACACTCGTCGCAGAAAACGTCACTATAATGGCACTCATTAATTAACCCGAAATACTCGAAACTTTCAATCTCACAATTAAAACCCAAATACTTCCACGAAACATTCGCACTCGCTCGCTGTATTGCGCGCACGCCGCGACGCGCGAGTGAGAGTGTGCGAATCGTTCTCACGCGCCGAACGAGAGGAAGCGCGTGTGCGTATACTTAGCCGTTCGCCTCGTTTTTGGCGTGTCAATTTGCGCGTTGCACACGCGCGTGAGCGGGAATAACGCGCTAGTGTATAATACGCGCCGCGTGTACGGGGGCCTTGTTTTAATGTCTTTTAAACGCGCCGAGAGTAAGTGCGAGAGAGGAGAGAGAGCTCGTCCGCTAAGGAGATGAATCCGCCGGAAGGTCGCGCGCCGCAACGCCAAGAAGGAACTCAATCGTTAATGGCTGCGGATGTAGGGGAGTTGATGGCTTTTTTTTCGGTGTAACGATTGTTTGGCTTGGACTTTGGTCTGGTGTGTGTGTATGACAGGTGGTTATTAGACGCGATGGGTGAATTTATTGAGGAAACTTTAGGCGCGGATCAGATAAAACCCTCGATTTGATTGTTTTGCGCGTTCGTGAACCTCTTTGGTAAATTAGGTACTAATGGATGGGATGCTAATTAGTTGGTTTAAGTGGATACGGTTTACTGATACAATATTTATGGGTTTAATTTAATCAAAACGATAAACAATGGTCTCGACGGTTCACTATAGGCATGGAAGTTACATGACTTCGCGCGTTGTATCTAAATATTACTTTATAATTTTCACAATGGACGTGACTTTCAAATAAATTTCAAGTCTTAAACTGTTTTGGTTCTAATCTTTTTATTTGAATCGATGATCGTCACTCTATAGATATTTAATTATCGTATCTATCAAAACTTGATGATTTTGATGAAAATCTTCTGTTGTATAATTATCGGTATAGTATAATTAAAGGTAGTAAATATTCGAGGTATAAGTTTCAAATTCTTATTATTACATTCAAACTTGGTCTAATTATTCTTTTTTTACATAAAACTATTATTGTCAAAATTCATTGATATACACGAAAAATTTTAAAATTGACCCACTTGTAGATTTTCTTATGCGGCCCTCCTTATTATTATTATATAGCATTAAGAAAAACACTGATAGAAATTGTAATTAATTCGCCGCTCGGTATAAGATTTAATAAATTTCGCCTGACTATACGATAGAAACCAATAAATTACAAGGGATTTTCGTTAAAAAACAGTTGATTTTTTAGCACCTCCCAACAATCATACAGAAATCTTCCAGAATATTAAACTTAATCCCCCCGCGTATACATCATATACCCGCAGCTAATATTACAAAATACGAATCGGCAGCGCGTTCGTCCACTCCTCGTTCTCCATACTACACCACATCCTGTTCCCGCAGCGAGACGAGTATTCCAGTTTCTGGACCGCGAAACGTGACAGAGTCCGCGCACATTCGCCCTCGCCCAATTAACTTCATACCCACTTTCGTAATTGTCCAAGCGCCGACGGCATTACGTCAAGCGACGACGCCTCCTTTTCTTTCCCTCTGCGTCTCACTGTTTTCTGAAACGGACAGTTTTCGCGCTCGCCTGTATATGTTTTTCAGCGATGTGCTGCGCGGCACGCGCGGGATCCACTTCGCAAAGCAAGCGCGAAGCCGACTGCCTTGAACGACGCGAAACTTGCGCGCGCGCGTAGCTCGTGCAGATTATTTCGACAGAGCTCGCGTGCGTGTGTATATGTATACAAGTGACTCTGAGAATGTGTACACGCTTACACACAAACACACGCACACACGCGTATGTACATACAGCGAGAGAGGCTGGATTTATGAATGGGAGAATCGCGGCAGCGTCGCTAATTCCGATTCATCTCGCTGAGAGTTGCGAGCCCGGCTGTTTGCAATGCTTATAACGGACGTGAAAAGTTTTTTTGTACGGCTCAAAATGGATTTATACAGCCTTTGGCGCGGCTGTTTCGTGTGTGTATGTGTGTTTGTCAGACTGGTTAGAGCCTGTGAAAGGAATGTAGAGAAGTAAAATACTATCAGTAAATAGTGTTATAATAGTGAGTTGTCTCTATTTGTTTCGAAATAATAACTCATAGTACGTATTATATAGAAAAACTTTTTTAAAGCATATACAATACCATAATGGAGACATTGAATTCATATAATAATTAGAAAAACATTGTGATATGTCTGGTAAGAGCAAAGCCCTTTTATTGATTCCTGACGACTCTATAACCATACGTTTTATTTGGTGTCACTCTAATGGAACAATAAATTATCCATAACATTAACAAATTTATTCAAAACCAACGAAATAATTTATGAACCTCTAATAAAAAAAAACTATTCAAATACCATCATCAAGTGTTGGTGGTCTGTTTATCATATACGTTTGATGATTCAAACCAATATAATGTCTTATTCTAAAATAACACCTAATTTATGATAATTAAGGGAATTCACCTGATATCGTGCATATGTTTATTCAAATGAAAGGTAAGTTTGTTGACTAATCGAAACGATATGTTTTTTTTTGTCCCGTAAGTGCCCACATCGCGACTTTTTTTCCACGCAAGTTCGCGTGTACCAATTTGCCTACGCAATTTTTCCGGTCGCCATCATCGGGCTCGAATTTCAGCGGTTTCATTGTGAAACTTGGCAATTAAGAGGCAGCGAGGGACACGCGGAATCGGAAAAAATACGCGAGGATGTTATTAAAGTGGCAGGTGCTGCTTTCTGCGAAGATGGTGTAACGAATGCGAGGATTTAGGTCTCTCTCCGCAAAATGGTCCTTAAGGTGCGGTATAAAAGGCGGATAATTAGACGTATCAAGGAGATACGCGAAACAGATCTAGAGATATAAAGCGAGGCTTCTCGGAAATCATAAAAAGCCATTTCTCAACTTGGGAAATAATACAGCGTCGGTGGTTACCAAGCGAGTAATATACCACTGTACAGTACAGTGTACACTGGCACTGTGAGAGAGAGGCGATAAGCATTTTTGATTGTGCGGCTTTTTCGCACCGACCGATTGTAGATCACAATGCGTGGAAATCGATACGAAGAGGAACAGGAATCACAATGATGATCGCGTGCACGTTGTTATGAATATGTAATCGAGACACACACACAACATTTGCATTGAATATATTTATAAGCTTAATCGATCGATTGTATATAGTTGCTGGTAAACACACACATACATATATAGACGCACAAGAGTCGGAAAATCTTCCGCGTGTTGTAATGAAGATGTCCGAACGGCTAATTGAAATATCAGGCTTGTCGAGCAGTCTAATACACAAACGTAACATGACTTAATCGCTCCTAATGAACTTCCTTATTATCGATGTATTTTCGTCGCTTAATTGGATAACGCGTTTATTCTTTTTCTTTTTTTTCTTTTTTTTTGGCTCTCAACGTTTATTTATTTGATTTCTTTATTATGTACGTTTATAGTGCGGGCTATTTTTATCGGTGAATCTCGTACAGGCCAGCGCTCGATAATTTTCGATGTATATTTACATAACTTTGCGCCCGCGCACACTCTGCTCGTGGGAAAGCATGACCGTGCCGCGCTTTTTATGTACAGTCACGTGTACGCTTACCTCAGAAATTAAGGCTGACTAGGCCTGCTAAATCTTAAATAAAAATGTCAGAGAGTGTTTTGTAACAACTTAATACGGCGCTGTAAGTGTTGTAGCGAATTATTTCAGCAAAGTCGTGTCCCAGCGAAACGAATGTATGAGCATAATTTTTATCCGAGTGTATATATTTTATAATTATCGTGCTATTAAAACAATTATTGGTTATTTTATCGATAGAACAAGGAAACTATTTTAGTGGATAACGTTATATCATGAGGAGAAGACGTATAAAAATATTTTCATTCACGAGGCAGGAAGAGGTCTTATAAAATCTCGAAAGCTGAGAAGGCGAATTAGTGAACGAATCCGTAATATTGTAATCTCTTGCGTCCGAGGCGTGTCGCGCCTCCGATCAGGTGATGGCGAAAAAAAAACCATTTCCGTAATCGGTCGTCAAGACATTATGCATAGGAAAGATGAATGAACAGGATGAACGGGTCGTCGACGCGCCCAATTGTTCAGACTCATCAATCGCCGCGGAGTCGAAACTGGAATCTCTCTCTCTCACACATATGTGACAATCCGCGGATTACTACGTAGAAAAATCATGGTGTCGCGTAAATTCATGCCACGTGAATCATCCTGAAACAATGAATGATGCTTCGACTGGTAGCGCAATAAAAATGCTGTAGGACAATATACGTAAACAAGCAAACATGTTGTTCGTCACGGCTTCGTATGAAAGTTTAATCGAAATGTGTGTAGTTGTCGATAATTATTGTGCTAATTTGTCTTTTCTACGACTGATCGTGAAATCTTCATTGATTTTTAACGAACTTATGTATGCTAGTAAGTAGAGCTACGCGAATGATGTTTCCCTGCGAAGCACATGTTTTCTTAGCATCCATAAAAGGAAACCTACCATCTTCGTATTCTGAATTAAAGGAAAAATATTTTCTAAACTCGAGCTTACGAGAAAATTTTCATCATGTTTAATGACAAAAGCGATTGGTGAGACATTTTATCTATTCCAATTACAATTCGTAATTCGTACAATAACAAGGAATGTTTTTAATGAAAATCTTGGTGAAATCAACTGATTTTTTCATAAATAAACTTAGCCTCTTACATGCAGCGAACACGAAAACATCTCTACGATCTGGTAAGAGACAGGTACCGATCCTACCAAGACTAAAAACTCGACCACTCATACAAAATCGATCGCGCCAACTCGTGTACCAAAAACTTGACCAATCAATTAACCCGTTCGCTCATAGACTCGCTCGCACACGCTATATATACTCTTGCTTATCTCTTATACGTCGTTTTATAGCACCTCTCGCGATCCGCGACGGGGTCTCTCATACATGTCCACAACGCACGAGCCAAATCAATTAGCCGAAATGTAAAACTCCTTTCTCTCTCCATCCATATACTCCATCAGAATAAAAACGACTTGGTAT
>JAPYZP010007232.1:0-12244 GCA_030522985.1 Torymus sinensis
TTTCTAAGTACATTTGAGTACCATAAACATGAGTTGGAAATAGCACGATTTGGCACTCGTGCGCCGATCTGGGGCAGTTGACGTGAAACGCCTCATATACATATCGAAACTATAATGCAAGCTTTAAATTTCCCTCGGCGCGCAGGGACGTATATATCGCGGCACAATGAGAGACATTTTTAAATTATGCCCTTTTGTTATACGTTTGAGTCTTACCATCCTAAAGTAGTCTTTAATTTTCTGCTCATTACCGAGCTCGACGCTGGCACATTTATATCTCTCTTCCTCCCGTTCCCTCGTTTGCGTAGACGTTTCACGTTCTTTTGTGAAAAATATTAACTAAAGGATACTTATATATAGGTCGACCTCTTCCGCGTAATATATACGTGTATTATATATGTAATAACGATTCTCGCTACTCTCCCACTCGCAAAAAGGAGAAAATAAAATATCCTCTCTCTCTCGTGTGCGCGTATAATACACGTATGACACGCGGCAGGTATAGTGAAAACCGACGGCAAAGCTTTCGCGTCATTACAGTCCCTGATAAATGAAAAAGCGCGGCGGGCGATTTGGAGGATCTCCTAAAAGTCAGCGCTGCTCCTTTCAGCACGCGCGCGTTATTTACAGCTCGGCGCCGTGCGCGCGAACGGTAATCACACGCCTGCGTAATTACCGCGCGAGTAACATCACAGCTCTCGAACTTGAAACGTATGTATATACAAGCGTTTTCACTCTCGTGCGATATATATGTGTGTACGTACACGCAGAGGTTCCCGTAGAATTGGAGAGCCTTTCAGCGGAACACGGGGCACGCGCGTCATCGGGGAGGCGCAAGCGTAGTGTAACGCCCGCTGACTGCGGGTAACGCGATCTCTGCGTTTTAATGATCCGGTCAAACAATGGATCGAATTTCCGACGGACCCTCGTCTCTGCAGCGCAGTGTGGCAGCAGCAGCAGCAGCCGCGGATAATTGCATTTGATACGCGAATTCGACCGGCGCGCACGCGCGCAAGCGGATGTTTCTATCTCTACTCGTCTCTCTCTCTGTTCTATCTGTAGCTGCGGGGGTAACCGGGGCTCGTTACACGCGCGTTGGAGATGACGGCGGTGGTTGCGTGATGCACGCGAGACCGCTGGTTGGTATATCCGGGGGAGTGACGAAGGCGCCTCCGCGATGATCTGTCACCGCGCAATTTGCGTCTCCCGCGCGCGTGTGTGTGTGAAATGCCAACGCGTATGGGGGGAGATATGCGGGAGGTTGGCGGGTTCGGACGATAATATCGAGGAGGGCGGTTTGAAAAATGGAAAAGCGAAGATTGACGGGGTATTTGGGAATTTTTCGGACGTGGCGGGAATTGTTTCTGCGATGGTATATAGAGCTAATAAAATGAAGTTTAATAATGTCAGGCGCAGTTTTTGCGTTACTGCGTGTATAGATTTAATAAACTTGTTATTTATCTTGTAGTAGTATACTTTGTTATATTTATATAACTATAACGTAAATGCATAATGCGGTAGTTAATAATAGTTTTAAATGAATCGGAAATCAAATCAATATAAACTTATATAGACAGGCCATTGGCAAAACAGTATAATAATTGTTTCTAAGAAGCTCTTGAATCTTTATATTGATTGCCATATTTGATTATTGGAATTAGATAATTGGACGTGTATATATATAGACTCTTTGAAATGACACTGATTTGACCGCAAGACACAATTATTGAATTCCGCTGAAACTGCGACTATAAGATGGGCTAATTTGACACACACGATCGAAAATGTCGACGCGGGCCAAAGCTTTTGCTAATCCAGCATACAATCGAGTTACTCTGGCAAAAATGATTCTACTATATATTACACGTTCTTTTTGCTTACATCAGCAAATATATCACGTGTACTATACATATATCATGAACCGAGGTCATAATAAGCATACAAAGAATTAAAGTAAAATATATGCGGTAAAGTTCCATTACAATCTTTTCAATCGGCCAAGCTCATCATCTTTCACCTCGCGTCCGCCGGCTCACTTTATCTTACTTTCCAAACTAAATAACGAGCCGCGCGCGCGCTCCCGTCTCGCATCATCCTCTCTCTGGCTCCAGCAGCGACGACGTATAAAAATACATTTGGGAAATCGCGGGCGCCACTGCGGGCTGCAGCTGCGCGATTGGCGCAGAGGCGAGGAAGGAGGAAGTGTCACGTATATATAACAGGCGTCTCTGGATGCACGTGATGTGAATGCCGTATGTTTGTCTGTTGCAGGCCTACCCGAAGCGAGACATCACCAACATCGTCGAGTCGTCGCACTACGTGCGGGTCAGCGGCTGGTGCAAGCCCGGCAAGAGCAAATGCAAGCTCTCGCGGTGGGTCAAGCCCTACAGATGTCTAGGTAACGGCGCAATTCGAGAAATACGATCTCCCTGCCCGCCTCCATCTCTCTCTCTCTTGAGCGAGAGAGAGCGAGTTTCAAGAGGCGCATACATAATCTTCGGCCTAGCACAGTTTCTTCGGCCGTCGCCTTTTAACGGCTATATAGCGCGACTGTATACACATATGTATATAGTTGCGGCGCTCAAAGACTTTGAAATGCTCGTCTTCAGGCTATACTCGGGCGGAACTTCCTTCTGACGAGTTCACGGGAATAATAAGTGGTTTTCATATTTTGAGGAAATTGCGGAATTGTAATTGCGTGTCATTTTTTTGATGCTCAGCAGTGCACTGAGAATAAAAGATAGTATAAAATGTGTTTTGGTTATCCACTATGTAAATAGAATCAAATAAAATTAAAACAATCTCCATATATTTTGAGAATAGTAAATTATTTATTATTACACTGACGTAAAAATATTTTCATGAAAAATTATTAAATATTTGAAATATAACAAAAAGTAACGTTAAATTTTTCATAAAGTATATTTCATCTATATATATGTAACACAAATGGCAAAAAGCACTTTTAGTATTTTTCTTACAAGTATAAGCCATTTCAGAAAAACCAATATCGTTTCTTTCACTTTCTTATACTACTATAATAAGTACTTTTTCTCGCGGCGCGCGGGTCGTTTGAAAAATGTTATTACGCCGGCGAAGGGCGAATAATGTCAATATAAGTTCTAATTTCACGGGAGGGAAAGTCACCTTGAAAAGCACTAACAACGACAAGTTCGACAGTAGAATACGAAATTCGTTTTCTAATGCAGCCCTGCGGAACGCGCGAGACCGAGAGCGCGCAGCAGTGATGGAATTCAATTGTAACAAGCATCTCTCTCTCCACGTGTCGATGTTTCAAATAGAAGCTTCTGGTAAACTTTTCAGACACAAATGGAATCTATAACGAGTTCGGAATATTCAATTGACGCGCGGCATTATACGTCACGTGATATAACCGCGATGATACTTTCGGTGCGCGCAGAAAAAAAGAAAAATCACTTAAAATCATAATTATAAATTATACGGATTGATCGGCATTATTATCCATAATATTAGAAATATTCCTAGAATAATTATACACACATCCCTCAATTAATTATCTCTCGCAACAATGCTCGAACGCCAAAATTTTCAGTAATGTAATTCGAGATGTTTATTCGTACAAAACCTTTTCATTTTTCGCCCCTAACGAGCAGGCATGAGTTTCAATGCTATAGCGATATGCCAGAATTTTCAATTGAAATCCATCTGTGAATGCGCTGCAAAATGACGCGCCCTTTATTAGAAGGTATACAGACTCTCGCGTTCCAGAAACTACAGTGGCATACATTATTCAGAGCCTTCCCCCCGCGTATTGAAAATCGAAAATCAAATCAAATATCAAACGATGCTCTTTGAAACAATAGCACGGCGAAGACATCTAAATGGAAACATCGATCTTCTCTTGCTATTCAGACATTTAACCGGAATATTCATCAATACTTTAATATAGAGACACTCGGTGTCTATAGGTATACACGTTTTGTTATTAAAATCCTTGACTTTAACGTGCACCTATAGAGACAAATAGAGACTCTTTTATAATAGTCGAAAAGCCGTTTTTCGCTTAATAACAATGTTAACAATGCTGAAATTTCTCTTTCCAACAGAGGGTCCATTCCAAAGCGACGCATTGCTGGTACCAGAAGGCTGCCTGTTCGATCACCTACATAACGAGACCAAGTGCTGGGAATCTTACAGGTAAATGTTGCGTTTATAGCGTCGAGTCTCGCTTACACATAAATTAAGCTGCAAAAACAAATTAAGAATTCAATTATAAGGACACGGTTAATTTCATCGCTAACTATGTCCGAGAGAAACTTTACCGGAAGATCTCTCGTCCAATTCCATCGCGGCCGTTGTTAGACTCCCCTTCGCTACACTGGCGCCTTATTTTCAACTTGCCGAAAAATGCCACTCACTATCGCGCGCGGCGGCGACAAAACTTTTATGGTTCGGCGCTCTATCTTGCCGCAGGCTGTGCAGCGCGCTTCTCCTCCCACTTATTTTCTCTCTCTCGACACGTTTTAATTAAACCGACGACGAAGTACGAAACAGCAAATCGATAATACGACGAAAGTCCCTCGGCGACTTGAACACGTTCTAGCTCGAGTTCGTGAGCGCGCTTCCGACGTATAGTCGCCCCGTCGACGTCTACTCTAGGCGAAGGCGTTCGGTGGTAGCTACCTATACTGTCTCTCTCAGCGCGCATTAAAGATGAAAATTAATTATTTCAGATGGAATTCAACGGCCGCTGATACCTGCCGGGAGCGCAACATGAATCTACGAACTTTCGCCATGCTGCTCCCCTGTGGCATCTCCCTCTTCGCCGGCGTCGAGTTTGTCTGCTGCCCGAAACACTTGAAAGGTATTTCGCTGGGCGCGGTGTACAAACTGGGCTCTCTCTCTCTACTACTCGCGCTTCCTTCTCTCTCTCACTCGGTCTTCCGGAATTGTTATAATGACTATACGGCAGGCTTGGGACGGAGAGAGAGGGAGGTTGGCAAGAGTATGACGACGTATAGAACTACAAGACGTTGCTGCGCTGTGTCGTTCCGGGAGGGGCTGGCTCGTTTGCTTAATCGACGTTGAAATAATAATAAAATTTTCGGGAGAGAGGCAAGTGGATTGTTCGAAGAATTGTAAAACTCTGGGGAAAACTAAGCGGCTTGGAAGCATTTGGAGTGTGCTGGGGCGGGACGCGCTGACGGCGAAATTGAGTTAGGGGGATGGGAATTCGCGGTCTCAGCTATTTCGAGAGGTGGAAGGTACATATATATATATGTATGATGGTTGAAAAAGCTGCAGCGAGATACTTAATTTCACGGGACTATTTGGAGAACATGGAAATTTGAGTACTCTCTGTACGATGAAAAAAATGGATTACTGAGAGAAATCGTTTTGAATGGGCGTTCGCATCATTATATATAGAAAACGTTGAAGTACTATTACAGACTGAAGTCTTTTTCATTATGAAAAAATTATCGTGAAATTCGTATAGTTAAGTCCGAATTCCGAGGAAAAAAATTTTAAAAATCACGAGCGTAAGCGGTTTGATATAAAATATTAACTTAGTTTATAATTGAAAATTCAAAGTCAATCCTTTTTTTATCTCAGAAAAGTTTCTCATCTCTGTTAACCCTCTTCATTGAATAATAATGGACATCTCGCAATTTTTAATTTCGCTATAATGATATTCCAGTAATTTTGGGTTTATTCTTGTGAAAAAATGTATTTTTTTGAAAAAAATTGAAGATTTTATATTATAAAATCTAATAAAATATCTACGGAGGGTTACCAGAACGAAAAACGGCACTTTATCCAAGGAATCAACTATATATAACATAAAAACGATTATCCCAATTGAATAATTTGTCTGCAGCATTACCTCGTGAACTAATTTTCTCCTAGACTATTTCGAGTAGTATAACATTTAATATTCGCCGAGATCAAAATTTTAATTATACAAGACGAATTTCAAACTATGGCACGGTAATAACAGTCCATACGCGCATGAATTTTAAATCATATGTATTTACCTCATCTCAATATTCTCATTCCAATTAAACGAATTGGTGAATTCGAAAATCCAATTAAATTTAAAAAAAGCCACCCCGCGAGGCAAAACAATCAATTTAAATGAGAATGCCGCATGAAAAAAAGGAGAGCGCGCAAAAAACGCGCTGGAAAGAGAGAGAGAGAGAGAGAGAGAGAGTAACACGTCGCTGCAGCCGTGTACACACACACATACTATATACACGTATATACTTACGTAGAGCAGGCGTTGCGCGCGCTCGTACGCATTAATTAAAAGTTTAAGAGTAAAGTTACGCGCGCGCGCGGGAGCTTGCGAGCGAGCTGAAATACCGGAGGGGTGGGTGTGTGTGTGTGTATAAGAGAGTGGGAGCGAAGGGAGAGAAGCGCGAGAGCTTTTTAAGAAATTACATGGGAGACCTTGGCTTTAACGCGCGCAGAGAACATGAAGCTGAAGAAGCACTTCGAGATGCACGTGCCGAAGGGTGTGGAGGACGACTTCGAGGAGGAGGACGAGAACGTCAACGACCAGAACGAGGAGGACGACGAGGCAGACGACGACTCGGACTCGTATGAGAACCTCGACGACGTACTCGGCGACCAGCCGGACGACGACGACAGCAACGAGGAGTACTTTGAGGATTACGAGGCGACTACTAGGTAAGGATTGCTTTTCATTTCACGGACAGCGACATTGTTCGATGTTTTCAAACTTCCGAGGAGATTCGTTCGTTATGACGAATAATAAACATACATTAACATGTTATTATCAATGTGTAAAAATTTGTTTATAATTCGGATAAGTACTACTATCGCATTATTCGAGTATCGAATATCATTTTACTTGTTTCGTTTGTTCATGAAAAGTTCCTTTTTTTAATCGAATATTAGTGAGATATTAAATTGGCGTAAAATACGTTCGATTGCCATTTCAAAATTCTGTTTTAATCTCATTACTATTTTTTTACCTTTATTTAACTGCTGTAATTGTAATTTGAATTTATTCAACGAAAAAATACATTTTTTTTACGTCGTTACAGTTGCTTGAATTACGAAATGCTGTTGCATTTATATATAAGAATTATCTGACAAGTTAGATAAATGTTGCTTTAAAATTGGAAAATTAGTTCCTCTCGTCATTTGCAATTACTAATAAGGATCATAATGCAGTTTGAATAAAAATTACTCTTAACAAAGTATAGCTACACAATTTCCCTAACGAGATAAATCATCATTATTATGCATTGTTATTCGAAGTTCTAAAGACGCTAAAATTAAGGACGCCCATGTAACTTAGAGACGAGACTGTACTGAGCAAATTTCCGGAATGGTTTAAGAGCGATGACTCACTAGTGGCTTAAGAAGATATCGTCGGATTCCCTTCCATCCCCTGACCTAATCGAATTTTTCACTATTGAATTAAGAAGATTAGTTTTTGCAATGAAACGATAACCATGGGCATTTCATTGTCGACGGTACGTGGGCGCATCGAGAGAGAAATTAAATTCCGTCGCGCATCGATTTTACGTAAAGTTCAACACACACGAGGCGGGAAAAAATATTCTATGCCTGTCAAGCTTTTCACGATCAAAGTTTGCTTCAAAGAGAACAGCGCGGAACGGCGATTAAATTGTCTTTTCGCCGCATATTGTTTATGCTTTGGGGGGGAGCTTTTTCGTTATAAAAGTTATTACACGAACTTTGTTTGCATTAATAAAAACAAAAATTGTCTTACGCGAGAACAAAGAATTCATCAATCACCTTTTTGAATAACAATTTCAACATATTTGTCATGGAGACAATTATGCTCAGAATAATTAAAATTGAATAAAGCTTCGAAATGGAATTGTTCAACTTTTGACCTCGCACAACCATAATTCTGATCAATTTAACTTTCATGATTGCGCGTTAGAAAGATATAATATTTTCCATGCATATTGATTATACTTTATTAAAAATTCATATTACACGAAAATTCATGCAAAAGTTTGACATAAAATTGAGTTTCATCATTCTGTAAAATCGCTGAAAACCTATCTTCATAAAAATAAAAAAAGTTTTCATAAGCATCCATAATTTTCGTTTAAAATTCTTTAAATGTTAAATAGGAATAAATTGGAATAAATTCAATTTTTGTATATTCAAGTAAAATATAAATATTTGATTTGTGTAAAATGCACAAATATATGTATATTTCAAGTAAACAATTTACCGCGGCAAATTCGGTATAAAACTGAACGACGATTGAAATACAATATAAATAGACAACATTTCCACTTTATAAAGCAAATTAATCTGATAATTGCGTCACGGTTTAATCAAGCGATTTACCTCACCGCGCGGGGGCGCACCGGTAGTGTTGCTATTTATTTGTAATACCTTCGCAGCCTTGGGGGATTCAATTTGCCAATCAAAAGAACCATTGAAATATAATTTAGTCGTAGAAATTGACGAAGCCCTATACACACCCATCCACTCCGAGAAAAAGCAGTCCAATCACGGCGATGCACTCTACTCGGCTCCCCGCTATATACATATACCCTTGTCCAAATCGTATTTTTCATATTTGCATAAAAATTGACGGTTATTTCAAGGACTTTGCAGTCCCGCTAAATTGCATTAAAGTTGATAACCTCATTCGGTCCAAGAATGTACAATATTTGCCCTTTAAATCGCGGCAAAGCGAGAGAAAGAGAGAAAAAAAAGGTTTGAAATTTACTGCCTTCCACATTTAAAGTCGTTAGTTTCTAGGCAGCAATAAACTATATCCACTTATATACACCGATACTCGATATTTTCACATCCATTAAACTCTTCGCTTATCCTTTTTCAAACTGTCAAATTCAAATGGACTTTTAAACCGTCAATCCGTGCCGCGAAACGACGCGTACATACATATCCGGCGCAGCTTTCTCTGAAAAATCGAATTAATGAAAGCATCCGCATATACATTTCTCCCCTGGCAGAGAGTTCACTCCCCGCGCGGTGTATAATCTTTTTTTTCCCACCGGCTCACGATCGCAGCAGCAGCGCGCGCGCGGCGTCATTAACGCGGCACTACCGCGGCTTACGCATACACACTCTCTCCTTTCAATTCCCGCTCTTTAAACCTTACCTCGAAAAACCCGGCCGCGCGCACACCCACTCAACTCCCTCCTCTCACGGTGCGCGCAGAAAAAGAAAACCAGCGGTAACCATCAGGTCCCCTTCCTTGCACGCAAATGCGAAATCGCTATCCCAAAACGACATCGTCATATATATATCCAAACCGTACATTTCCTCCTCTTTTTCTTCCAGACCTTCGTCGTCTATAGCACCGCCGTTGAGTAGCACTGCAGCGGAGAAAATAAAGGAGACGGGCAGCGGCGGCGTGGCATTGGGAACCAGCAGCGGCGGTGGCGGTGGCGGTAGCAGCACACCAGCGAGCACCTCGAGCAGCGGGTCCGGGGCGGCCGCGGCGGCTGCCGCTGCTGCTGCGGCGGCGGCTTTCCTGCCGCACGGCACACCCGATCCCTACTTGACCCACTTCGATCCGCGATCGGAGCACCAGAGCTACAAACAGGCGCAAATGAGGCTCGAGGAGATTCACAAGGAGGAGGTCACCAAGGTGAGTGTAAATATCAGCGCCTCGACATCTCTAGGATAAGGGGATGGATATAGTATATATAGAAAGGTATAGATAGGTGAACTGCCGATACGATGATCATAGACGCCGATAGCAGCAGTAGCAGCAGCTCCTGCATTGTTTCGTTTGTATAACGCCCGCCGGCTCGCCCGCCCGCCCGCGCGAGAGGCAGGATGATCGATTTTCGCGAGGGTGGGGTCGCGCGGACGGCCAGGAGAGAGAGAGAGAGAGAGTGAGAGAGGAAGATCTTGCACGAGGGAGTGAGCTGGGACTTTCTTGATTGCGAAGGCTGATTGATGAATGAGACGGGAAGAGGGAGAGAGAGAGAGAGAGAAAGAGGGAGAGTGGTTACGAAGGTGGATTTCTTGCGGGTACATGTACTATATGGATGACTGCGTATTTTTGGGGTGATTAGCGCGAGGCAGATGGAGATTTAATTGATTTTCCAGCGAGCTCGCTTCAGACAATGATAACATTGAGTGTAAAGGGAATTAGGTGACGCGCTCTGATTGCTCGTAATTAAATAAACGTTAAGGGTGCAGGGTGTTATTGTCGAGGCTGCCTGGTACGTAAGCGATTGTAAAATCAAAGCCATTTGCTGATTTCATTGTTGTAAAAGCTGTTGGATGCCTACAGGCGCACTTAAGGCTTTCAATTCCCTATAAATAATTCATCGACTCGGTGGTATAAAGGGCCTTTGTTCGGTATTTTTTTTGTTTAAATTAATCAAAACTTCATTATATAATCAAAGCATGTAACACATAGAAATTTGTTTACATTATTTTTTAACAATAGTCTATTCACAACATTTATCATTGAAGAGCACGTTTTTTTTATTGTTACGTATACAGTTGCAACAACTTGTAAAAATAAATAAAATATTTTCTAAAACAACTGTAAACACGTTCTTATAAAAATTACCTGTTTTCGATTGAGATCTCATAAATGCATAATCAACATCAATAAATACCCTACAGCAATCGTTTCATATAAGATTTACGTAACGAAACACTTTTCATTTACATTAACACGTAAGGAAAATTGACTCTTAAATCTTTAATTTTAACTTGCACGTTGTATAAAGCCATTCACTCCGTTCTACTCTATACCCAAACACTTATTACGTCGTAAATATTTAAAAAGAAAACAAATAATTCATTCTATGTCTTGCGCATTTAGACTATATTTTATTGAATATGATATACCTAGTTGATATTTCGTTTTCTAGTGACTTCTAATTATAAACATTTTATTAAAACAATATTAATTGACATGAGTTCGTCCGAAACTTAAAAATAATATTAAAAGAATATTAAAAGTTAAATTAATATTAAAAATAATATTAAAAGATTTGTAATCCAGATACTTTTGAAAGAGTATCATTTTTCCGGTACTCAAAGGATGTTTTCATTTGATTAAAAGCGTCTCCGAAATTGCGACCTCTGTATTTATGCGATAATATTCATGTTGTATAGAGAGCACGAAAATGCCCGCATTGAGACCGAAATTTAATCCTCTCTCGCAAGTAAGCGGGTTAGTTATTCCATCCAAATCCGTATAGTTTCTTTTTAGTTTTTCTTTTCTTCTTATGCATATAAATACCTTCATTGCGCAAAGATTTTCTATTTTTATTTTTGTTTTCACGCCACGCTCACTGGTCCCTTTTTATTCGCATCTTCAAAAGATCCTCAGGTGCTTCGAAACTTTGTTTAGTAGCGTCCCTAAAAAGCCAAGTAGCGAGCTTAATCTTTCCGGGGGACTTTTATAAGATAACATTTGGACTTGAGGAGCGCTATAAAGAAGCGCTCCACTTGTTTCGAGAATTGTATTATAAGTTCATCGCACTGTTATAAGCAAACGTTAAAAGTTTATTTGCAAAGTGAGTTTCTTTGCGATTGTTTTTTCAAAATACAATATTATTGCTAAATTAAGATATTATTATTCACATTGTCAATTGTTAAATAAAAGTTAAATTAAAGTTAATCTATACTTAAATACAATGGCCATTGCATCATCCTTCAGCATATCAGCTATTAATAACCCTGCATTAAATCAGCATAAAATATTCATTAATATCTCAGGCTGCTCTGCTCGCTCAACTTTGATAATATTGCGTTATTAAGAGACCTTAGAAGTTTTTTGAAGCGCTAAAATGTAGAGTATTGGACGCGGATAATAATGAGTAATGCAAACTAATGGAAGTTGAGGGGCGGGAAAAGTTGTCCCACTTCTTAAAGTAACTTATTACTCAGCAATCCATTTTGGTAATCACTCGACGCCATTACTTACGAAACAACTTTTTTTTTTCAACTCGTATTAAATATTGCACTTTTGCGCGAGTCAAAACAGCGCTCTATAAAGCTCCAAAATAGATAGAAAAATCCCCGCCACATAGACAAAAAAAGGCTTTCAAACTCCCAGGGAAACTCCTGCCTCGCAGCGATAAGATCTTCGCCTCTCGCATTATGCGAATCGAAAGTATATACATAGGCTGTCGAGAGATAGAATATATAGGGGGTGGGTAGTGGGAATGTGTGATATGTGACGACGAGTTCACGCCGCGAAATCTGTGTGCCGCAACGCTTCCAGGTGATGAAGGACTGGAGC
>JAPYZP010007234.1:0-16430 GCA_030522985.1 Torymus sinensis
TACGCGCTTTCTCGCTCTTGCTCTCGCGCTCGCTCTCCTGAGGTAACAGCAATAACTCTGTCGCTATTTTCGGGAGGTCTAATTCCGTACGAGTGATGCCACACTTCGGCAGCGGCAGCGCCGGCAGCGGCGGCACCAGCACAGCCAGCAACGGCAACGGCAGCAGCAGCAGCAACAGCAGCGTATCCCCGAGCGAGCTGATCCGGCTCTGGCGCAGTCGCCTGAGCACGTCGGACACCGGAGCCGCTTCTGCGAGGAGCGCCGCCGCCGCCGCCGCCAACCACCGCCGCAGCTGTCGTCCTCCTCCGCCCCTCGACCAAGGTACGTGTATATGCGCGCGCGCGCCTGCAGAATGCCGATGCACTTCTTTCTTCTGCATACTTTCGCGCGCTGGCTCACTCCACCTCTCCTCTCCTCTCCTCTCCCCCGAGAGAGAGAGAGAGAGCATTGTCTTTTTTCGCGCGCGCGTGCCAGACACGCTGCACCACATGCATGCGCACACGAGGAAGATACTTTATCTCTTCGGCGGATAGGTAGAGAGAGAGAGACGAGGCGCGAACTCGCGCGCGAGAATAGACGGAGAGGGAGGAAAGACGAAGTGTGCGGGTATATAGGTATATACGCGGAGAGCGCCGAGCTACTCGCGAGTAGGCGCGCCGTAAAAGGTCAGGTTGCCGGATTTTTCCCGAATATGAACGCGCGCGAAATCGCGAGCGGCGATTTTCCTTTTCCGCGCGCAGCTGGTGATGACTTTTCGAGGCTGTAGTGCGAGAGGAAGGACACGTAGACGGCGTGGTCGAGGTCTAGGATGGACACGCACGTGTGCGATGTATGTCGTGCGTTGGCCATTAGGGATTTTATGCATTTTGTTTATTTACGGGTTGGGATTCAGCGTCGTGGGACTATATCAAGGTTCATGGATTTCGTGCTTTATTAGGGTTTGTAGTTTAGTGGCGGATGATTCGGTTTAGTCTCTATATCGTGTACTTGTTTTGGATTTGTTGGATGAAGGAGGACAGGGATAATAATAAATTTGGAGTATTTGATAATCTATAGCAAAATAATTGTGGTAAAAATGTTGTATAAGAAACATTGTTTTGTTTTTTGTATACAATAAAGAAAAAACTCCATAATTATATAAATTACCAGCCCAACGAAATGATGTATCACTACATTTATCATTTCTCTTGCATATGCTCATGAGTAAGCTTCACGTTTCTATAATTATAAGTACAAATTACATACAGCTTGTTTTACTAGATAATTTTGAAATTTCTCTTTATTACTTAATGCGATGTTCGTTTCACCTACTCAGACGTATATAAACACCAACATGAAAATTATTCTTAATTTGTAAAATAAAACGTTAAAGTTATATCAAGTACATTAAATATAAAAGTAAGTCAGAGGACAACTGGAAAAAGTGTAAAGAAAAATCGTATAAACGTATAAGTTTCCGGAAACAAAAAGTTCAAAATATCATAGTTATTATTTTGTTTTATATTTATTTTGACTTTTCGTCAAAATGTTTTACTCTAATGCTGTCATGCTTAAATTTAGTTTGTTTATTATTGTAATTAGATAGAGTCAGACGGTGCAAACTGTGTATATGTTTCAACACTTCATTTCGCGACGTTTATTTTAAATGCGAACGCTTTGCAATCAGGATTCGTTGTTGGGTATATAATTGAGAAATCTTTGATAATAATATGAGAAAATGTTAAAATTTATTATAATGGCAAACTTGCTAGCAATCATTCACGGTTGCTTATATATAAGCATTTACAATTACTGTCTGCCAAATTGAGTTACTGTTCAATATATAGAAACATAATTTACTGACCAAAATATCTGATTAACTGGGTGTTTATTAAACATTTAACAACATAATAGATCACTCTAATATTTCGCTCCACCTTTATTTTTACGAATAATTAACAATCTTAATCCTCATCAAATTCATTCCTCCCAACTAACATCTTCGTTTACTTTGAACCTTGCGTCTATCCGAAAACAAACATCACCTTGATTCTCCGATCGCCGTCTCTACAGGCCATAATAATCCCCCTGCGCGCCATTCGTTTACACTCCCATATTATAAACGCGCCGTCTAATGGATCCTCCCCCGCGCGGTAGCTATATTATACCCATCGCAACATCGCCATTGGCTCGTCCTACCGGAAGCACGCACGATCGCACCATAAACCCATCAATCTCGCGAGCCGCGCGCATTTATTTTCAATATGTTGTATATATACATCGGCTATACCAGCGAAATGAGCCTATATAGGGACCCACGCGCGTCTGTGCCAAAAGCGATAATCGCGCCGCGCACTTTCCGAATATACGGGACGCGCGCGTATACGCGCGAGTTTTGTATAAGAGGGAGAGAGTGAGCATGAGGTTCGCAGACGGTGGTTTCGTCAACGGTCGCTGAAATTTTGCAATCACCCACTGCACACACACGTAGATATGAGCGCACACGTATGTGTATATACTCGTGTAGTGGAGAACCTGAGCACGCTCGGCGCACCGCCGAGTGTGCCGCTGCTCGTTTCTAAATAATTATATTATTATTTCACCGTCTCTTTTGCGCTTTTCTTCTTCCTGATTATTCCACTGTTGTTGCTCTGCAGTTGCCGCTAATGCGCAGTAGGAAAGGTTTAATGATTCGAGTTGTGCAAAGATTGAATTCAATTCTGTTATGTCTGCGTTTGAATATATAAAGGCATGAGTAATCGAACGTACTCATTTAACTCGTAAATTGTTTACTTTTAGAATTTCAAACTCGAAAGAAATAAATAAAATTTTATGTTTAATAAAGTGGGGTAATTAATTTTTAATGACCGAAATGATAAATGATTTCAAAATTACGCAGCAATTTAAAATTTTTGACGAGATTTTCATTTTAAAAGTAATTGTCTTATTATTTATAATCTTACGATGCCAATCGCCGCTGTTTAAGACAATAGTAAAAATAAGTGAAGATGAATTAATTAAACTAATTTTAGTTTTTACGTCGATTGAGATAAATAGCTTTTTAAAAATCCTTGTGTATCAATATAAAAATATTGCTCCTGCAACAATTATTACAGTAGTTACATTTTATTTGAAAAAGCAAGTTAATACAACAACTGCTTTATCAAAGACAATGAACTCCAATCGATATTATATACGCATAATAATTAGAATGAGGTCGCTATACAAACTTTACCTTCGGTTCCGGACAAAATAATGTACCTTTCGTATAGCCGCAAGACCTCCTTTACATCACAATCAGACCATCACCTCTATCCTACATTTTGGAGCAGATTTACTTTCCTCCGATCGTATTGAGAGCAAATTGGCAGTTTGGGTATTCTTAGAAGCCACCGTTAATCTACATTCGCTTTTAAAATAACTTTTCGTTCCTTTCCCTGAAAATTTTTGAAAAGCTACCCCAACATCATCATCATCAATCATATACGTATCGTCGCTAATGCCTCCAATATATACATATACGCGCGCAGTCATCCGATGATAATAAGTATTCCATTGAAAAACAAAGCCCGCGATATATTGCATTAGCATTTAAACTAAACAATTCCAGCTAATCACTTCCTACAGCTAAAATATTCCGGAACCTCATTACCGAATCAATTACGCTTATGGCGCGAGCGAGTGAACACCTCGCGTAAATCTCTCTGCCTCTCTCGCGCGCGCGCTCGTAAAACCGCAACACCCCTCCATCATCTTTCATATTATATACCCGCGCCCGCGTGCGTTCGTTCACTTCTTACTCGCGACTTTTTACCTCCCCGCGAGAGTTACAGTCTGCACGCGCGTGATATAGCTCATATATACGCGCTTGCAGCGGCAATAACTTTCCCGACGAGACCCACGTGTTCTCTCTTTCCTACTCTCACTCACATCCACGCGGCCATTTCGGTACACGCAGCGCGCAGGCTTGCCCGAAAATACACGCGCGTCTATAGTTTCTCGCGAGGAAAAGGAACAGATGGTCGCTGCACACACGACGCGCCGCGGGAATGCCATTTTTCCGCGGATCTGCAGCTTGCGCAGCACTTTTCTCGCGCTAATAACACACGCACGAGCCGAGCGCGTATTATATTCCCTCTGTTGTATTTATATTTCCATGCTTTTCGCCGGCTGTTGTTGAAGAGAAAGAAAGGGATCATTGTCGGGGAGAGCACAATGCGCTGCACGCCGCTGTGATTATTTTCCACGCGCTGCAGCCGCGGCTAATTCATTTATTTTTAGCCCGCGCCTGAAAGTGGTGTATCGATTCCGATGGCGCGTAAAAACGCTTCTCCATACTATTATACTATTGCCGCTGCTGCCGCGCGCTGCTATATACGCACGTGTGCAAATTTCGATCTAATTAAGTATGATTTTCTGCCGGCGTGTAGAGAGAAAGAGATCCTTGTTGCGATAATTCATGGGTTGAGAAAATTACAAAGGAGCGTGCGCGCGCGGCGCCGCGCCGACTGCTGTTGCTGTGAATTAAAAGGCGCGAGTAGAGTGCGTAAGGTTGTTAGGATTCGCGATAAACGATCTCTCGAGGCCTGGCGCAAGAGCGCTCGGATAATATATAGTTTATAACATTTCGAGAAAGCGGACTGAAATATACGGGGACGCGCGCGCGCCGAGGACTCGAAATAACGCGCGTGCGAAAGGTAATTCTAGAAATGCAAAAATTTCCACTGCTGATGCGCGAGAGAGCGCGCGAGGATCCGGTTTAGATTTCTTTCGCGGCTATTTTAATTTCGTCGTCGAAGAAGAGTTGTATCTATATAACTTTTAAATTAATTTTATATAGTTGAAATTTTGTTAAAATTCGCGCAATGTAAAACAGTAACACGCGGCTTCCTTGTTTCTCCATTGGTATTATAATACTATTAAATCCGCGGCTGACAAATATGCAAAATCAGAACGAAGAGATACACACATCCACTATACGTTTCATTGAGTGCAAAATCAAGTATAAATATTTTTAGACCGCAATATTGTCGAAATAAACGAAACCTCTCCCTATATATTTACGCGCTCAATAAACCGGCATTAAAATTGTCTAAATCCCTCCCTCTCTCTCGTCCGAACCTCAAATTAAATTTAGCCGCACCTCTCTGCTGCGCAAAATATCCTCTCGAAAAACCGCCACCGCGCGCACGCACACCAAGAAAACAAACAAATTACACAGCTATAGAATATATATACCTCCTCTTTATACATTCATAAAACCCATCGATAAAGCTCTCTCTGTTTACACTTCAAAAGATCGATTTAACTACACGTGCACGCAGAGTACGCTCGCGCCGAAAGTAGAGACACGAGTATAGTCTCTCTCACTCTCCTCTTTCGCTATCTTTCATTTTTGCTAGGCGCGCTCGCACAGGCCAGCAGCAGCAGCAGCAGCAGCGGCCGCGTATAATGTATTAAAATTATTTATAGAAGACGGCCTCGCGCGCTATACCGGCCGTCCGAAGTTTATGTATACCGTAGTCCCGCGTGCAGTGACCACCGCGGGCGTCCTTTCCTCAGCTGTCCCCTGCGACTTTTCCCGCGCGCGCCGTGTGTCGCTTCCTCGACTTCTTCGCTTTCACACGCGCGGTTGCACGACTCTCACACATACATACATATACATATATGCACCATTTCATCTTTTTGTTTCGACTGACCAACGCATATATTTTATATATACTTGCACCATTGTTTCCTGATGTTCCTATATTACACGCCGCGTGTGATATAGTTGTCGTTGTTCATCATCATGAGTGAAGTTATCAGTGTTTTGTTCCGTTACATCCTTTGCTTCTTTGTTAACATTTTTTACATCAGTAAGTAACGTGTCATTTATCATTACGTGTGTGCACTAACTATCTTTCGTAATATTCATTATGAGCGAGAGTGCACGTTACGTGTCAGAGAGGAAAAAGCGTATAACGAGGTGTGCGCAGCGCTTCGAAAATATTTCGTGTCAATGCACCTTTGTATGACAGTTGACACTTGTATTATAACTCTGCGTTAAACTCGTCTATAAATACACCCACTGCATAACTAAACTCGATTTCATGTGAGAAGAATATAGCGATACTATAAATATAATGAATTAGAAGAATAATTAAAATATTTTGTCACGTGGTAATAAGTTAAGGCAGAGTGTAATTCAGTAGAAACAGGGCCATGTTAGTCAGACACTTTGTACAAACTTATACTATCGGACGAGTAACATTCGCGATTTTTGGGAACTGTTATCCATACACTTATCACCTTTCGCTTATCTTTACGTACAATTATTGATTACACAGCCCGCGCAAATAAATGAAAAGGTTCTGTGCATTTAGATTGGACCACCATATCTCGATATATTTTGGCCCCCTAAACACGATTCCAATATCAAACTTGGTCCACCACGTTTGAATTTTGAGATATCTAAGGTATAAGATTTTTGAGATATCTAAGGGGAAAAATTTTTTTTATTCATTTTTTCTACAAAATAATGTAGCAGTGATTGTGCCCTTCAAAACTAACTTTCAATCATTCTTCTTCAACTTCTTTCTCCGAGGCCTAAATGCGTGAATTTTGAAAACTCGCATATAACTCTTCAAATTCAATTCTTTATTTATATTTCGTAATTCACACATTTCGATCTTGTAATGGTGTTTAGAAGGGCAAAATACACCGAAATATCTTGGTTCAATCCCTATAATGCACACCGAACCTTTTCTTGTTTTGTGGGGTTGTGTTATCGTATATAACCTGAAGCCAATTACTTTGGCACCATTCCTGCGAAAATCTATATTTCAAGTACAACACGTATAACTTGCCTCGAGTTATAAAAACAATGGAAACAAAAGTTTCTTTAAAAATAAAAATATAACAACCGCGTGTGAACGAAGAAAAAAACAAACATACAATAGGCAGAGAAATTCCAACGGGGTCATTTAACCATCCGATTTATAAGTTTTGAGGTCATTAACATGACTGCGATTAACCGAAATAGCCGATCTCATTCACATTTGGCGATTAATTATTTTTAACGGCTTAATTCCGAGACGACAAAAAGATCATCATAGGCATGACGCGCCGCAGGCATTAACGCGTCGCAAAAAAGGAAGAAAGAAAAGCGGCCGCTGCGAAACAAAA
Source organism: Torymus sinensis (assembly GCA_030522985.1). Classification (NCBI taxonomy): domain Eukaryota; kingdom Metazoa; phylum Arthropoda; class Insecta; order Hymenoptera; family Torymidae; genus Torymus; species Torymus sinensis. The sequence goes on from JAPYZP010007234.1 coordinate 7,147, forward strand.
CTAACGCGCGCGTACACACACACACATACTATATACGTTCATCCTCTCGCACAATATGTGGCGTGTGATGTAGCGGAAGTTCAAGTCTCAATGCCGCGATTTTTTTTTCCTCTTTAAATATAGGACGCGCGCGCACGCGCGTCTGCTTTCGACTAATTTCGGCGAAACTATATAAGCTTTTCTTTTTCCAACGCCAACCACGTGTGCGCGCGCGCGGCCCTGACGTCATTCACCACACACACACAGCGTGGGAAAGCGAGAAAAGCTTTCCGGTAATTTTCCGCGCTTGCGTCGTTCGGTGCTGATATATAGTATGACGAATTCCTAGAATATATATACTTATATAGACGTGCGCCCGCGAAAAAGTTGCGGTATTGCGCGCGAGTGGGGCTGGCTAATAAAGGAGCCGCGCGGAGCGTTAAATGAATAGGAAAATTATATACGCGCTCGCGGGGGCGCGAGTGTGTTGGGCACACGCGGATGAACGAAAATAGATCGCAAAGTAAGCATCGGGGATGGGCTAGATTGCGCGCGTGGAGAACAAAGATAACAAACTCGCCTGAAGTGTTCGGGTTTATTAGAGGATGCTATTGCTCGTGAGATTCGCGTAGTGTTCCTGTGGTTTCTTTTCTTTACGTGATCGTAAATACTGATACGAGTATTGATTTGTTTTATAGTAAAAGGTTTCTTTTAGTATAAGTGTTGAATCGTGTCATTGATTTCGAAGGAATAGTTTGTTATTTATGTTAACAATTTTTTTTTATTATTGTTGTATGAGAATTATATAAAAAATTTATAATGTCTTTATACAACTTTTCAGAAATGAAATAATGGGTTTTTGTTTAATTTACGTCGCATTCCTTTTGTCTACTTTTTTGTTCTACATTGTTAAGTCTTAGTTATTCGTGCTTATATAATTCCCGGAAAGAATAAGCAATAGTTTTTACTTTATTTTGAAATGCATCTACCGATAAAACAAACAAGTGGAATTTGGTACAGTGGTCAGACAGTGCCTATAAGAATCGTAACAAAATCGGTTCGTACTATAGAAAATGTATAAACAAAACTTAAAAAAAAGTCATTAAATATTCTTAAAATCTTCAAAAAAATATTATCAACTGTTACCAATAAATATTGTCAGGATTTATTGTCCAATTTATGGAATTTTTCTCTTCTCCAAACTTATTGTGTTTTGACTTTGATTAAAATAAGATTGATAGGTGCATACATCACTGAACAAATTCAACATTTTTCAATAGTAATTAAAATGAAAGCCAATCCAGAAACATTTTAAAAATTGTCAAGTTCCGTAAAGATATCGCGGTATCTTAAAAACTCGCGGCTATAAAAAGAAATATATTTGAAGCTCCGACGGGAACGCGTTCACGTTATGCATTTCTCTTCTTCTTCCCCGTTGACAAGCTACTTTTTTCCTCGTCGACACTCAATATATTTTTACCCTCGCAGAGCTCGCAAACAACAAACGAAAAAAAAAACGTGAAATGTCCGAAATGCACTATACTGGAGTAGAGAGTTCCGGTAAATCATAAATATAATGGATATACCTTTATTTAGGCGACAGGCGCTCGCGAGCGCGATCAACAAGTCACGTCTCTCCGATTTATAAATAAAGCAAAAGCGCGCGCGCGCGCTCGTCGGGGCAAAGAAACGAGAGACGAGAAAAGATAAACGGTCGTCGCGCTGCAGTTGGTAGCATCGGCTAACTCTCTCTCTCTTTCTCTGTCTCACGTGTGCAAGCTGTTGCAGCTCTTCTATAATGCAACGAAAGGTGTTAGGTATATAAGTATTTACGACGAGCGAGAGAGGAGACAGAAAAGATATGTCTTGCGAGCGCCTAGGACTCCTCGCGCAGCGCAGCGCGACGTGTATATCTTCGCTCAATGACCCGCTTTCCAATTTCTCCGTCTCTCTCTCTCACTCTCGGCTGTTGTTGCCGCTGATGTATACGTTACATACGTGACCGATGAATGAAAAAGTTCAAACGAAACAGTCGTCATATTAGCAAAAGCGAAAGGAGAGACACGCGCGAATAGGACGAGAGTGAAGAAATACGTGGATGCTTGCTTTATGCTTCTGCTTTTTTTATGGAAACGCTGAGGCTTGTGGTTATAGGTGCATTGATTGAAGTGCGTTCATTTCGTTTGGAATATGGTTGGAAAGTTTTTTATAGGTACATTTTTATAATGTTTTCGAGTAATACGCTATTAGCGCAGACCGTTTGCGCGATTTTATCGGGGTACTTTCACAATGATTGAACATTAAAAAACTGCAAAGCCATTGCAATAATACAGAAGTCGATGTTATTTTACGATAAATGCGGTGATAATATCATAATGGAATGTAATGGTATGATGTAGAACACAATATAACGTTTATAGGAAATCGAGTTGATTGATCGCTATGCAGTTTTAAATAAAAGAATCATTTTTTATAGGAAACAAAGTTTAAATTAATTTTCATAATCAAAGTGAACATCAATAACATTCTAAAGTAATACGATAATTTTGAATGATTATAATTATAAAATATTAAAAAGTGTACTTTTGGCTATAAAGGAGTGTTTTTTACATTGTTACCTATCTTCCTATTGTAACAATAGCTTTATTTTTATCAAATTTGATTTATACTCTAGATTCTATTGTTTCCAAAGTGATTTAATTTATAACAAGGCTTCTAAGTACGGTACTGGCTATTGGCCATCGATATAAACATCGACGAATGATATCAGCACATAACAATTGGGAAGCTCATAACAGATGTAATACACAGCTCTATAGTACAAGTTTCAGTATCTAAATATACATGGGTTTGAATGTTTTTGGGCATTAGAAAGTCTGACTAACCTTTTAAAAATAAACTTTATTAGATGTTTTAATATATGTCTCGTATACTTATATTTTATATCTAGAAAAATATCCGCATGAATCAGACACAAAAATTACATGTATTGTTTTAACTGTCCCTATCAATAAATATAAGTATCACGAGATTCAACTGTCGAATATATAATACAAATGGATCTGTTTAAAAAATGCTTTACATTTATTTCCATTATTACAGTTTCAGACCTTTTAATTTTAACTATAAGCATTATTTAATTAAATGTTATTCTCATGCTAATAGTTATATAAATAGCAAGGCATTAATAATCTTTTTTATATCGTAGGATACCAAAATAAATTTCAATCGAATCTTCTCATCCATATAATTAGTCTCTTCGCTTTTAAATCCGCTGCCACAATAACAGGTTTCCCCGTCAAATTCTCTATTTCCAGAAATTCTCAAATCCCTTCCCTGCGCAAACCTGCTCCAAAAATCGAAACCACAGCTTCCGGATCCAGCAAAAACCGAGATTTTCATTTGGCCCAGTTACCTGCCACGTCTCGATCTCGTCAAGTATACTTATACCTACACGGTGCGCATGCATCGACCTCTTGGAAATCGAAAATCACCGCGCGCCGATAGTGTGCCGGAACTCGAGAGAGAGAGAGAGAGAGAGAGAGAGAGAGAGAGAGAGAGAGCGCGCTGCGTTTACGCCAACGGGACCAAAATAATCCAGACGAGGCGCGCGCGTATACGTGTGACGCAACGGCTCGATCGGTTCCACCGCTCTCGTGCCTGCGACTCCCGAGCGAAAAGAGAAAGACCGAGCGAGGTGTGTATAGGTTGTTGAAAAGAGTACGCGCGGAAGATGTGTGGGGAAATTTTCGCCGAAAAGATAGTGCCTGTTCGGAGAATCGAGCTGAAATAATAAATCGTCTAATGGTTATATATGGTTTATGTCGTTGATCTTATCCCGGATGAGATTTTTCCATTTGTATATAAATCGATCCTTTAATGGTACCTAGTTTTTAACATTTGATTTGGAAAAAGAGTTGTTTCATACAAAAGTGTATAAATTTTATTACGGTATTAAGGTTGTATTGGCTATATCGTCCGCGTCAAAAGTTAGTCCATAAATTGTTTACTTAATTTTGAGTTGTCAGCTTTATCAAGGTACACCGCAGACAAAGAATTTAAGGTATCAAAACCGAAAATCGGACGAAAATTTTTCAAGTATTTCGACTTTTGAAAATCATATGTCTTATATATACATTTTTCATTTCATTCAAAATAATACCGCCTCTTCAAATTTTATTCGATTCTTATTTTTTTGGTATTATATTATTCGGAGAAGAATTCCTAACCGATCGCGGAAGTCAGAAATATAAAATATTATTTCTGTTTCAAATAATTAAACTTTTTCGAAGGTACAATTTTTTTTTTGGAAAACCTAAGTTTAATAATGAGTCAATGAGACATATTTTTTATTTCCGCGATCTGTTAAGAATTCTTCTCCGAACAATATAAGACCAATAAAATAAGAATTGAATAAAAATTGACGATGCGGCATTATTTTGAATGAAATGAAAAATATATTAAGACATATGATTTTTAAAAGTCTAAATACTTGAAAAATTTCCGTCCGATTTTCGATTTTGAGGGCTTAAACTCTTTGTCTTGTGTATTTTTATAAACATATTAAACAAAAAATGTAAATACGGTTGGCTAATTAATTATTGATAATCTTCAGTAATGCTGACTCGTGCTTGGATCGTATAGCCAATACAACCTTAATATAGTTGGGCTTATTATATTATAAGGCGTGTTTACGAAAAATAAAGTTATATAATTTATGCAATTTTATTGTTTTGAATTATTGTTTGTCTTCTGTAAAAGTAGAATATAAAATAGACAACAATTAGTAAAAAAAGTATTCAGAATAGAATTTTGCAAACGAAAATGTAAACAGAATTCGCAATGACTTGATTTTTAGAATAGCTGCCTTGATAATTTTCGTCGATTTCGTTCAAGATCTTCAGATCTTGAAATATCAATGAAGTTTATTTCAAAATCATATATATATATAAACCCACAAGTATCAATAACTTAGCAAAAAATATAAAAAATATCAATAAAAGTATTACTCGGACACTTCACGTGTCCCGCATAAATAACATATAAGCAAGGCATCGTCAAAATCCTCTTTCAACCATCCCGTGTGCGTCAGTAACTATTTTTCAGCCAACTCCAATGTTTACAAATCGCTTTTTTTATAGCTCACCGCGCTCTCAGACGCTCGACATTGAAACCATTGTTGCTACATCCATTTATCATCTCAAAACAATGAGACGGACCACATCCACCGAATTATACCAACACACACACACACATCCAACCATAAATCACATTTAAACCCGCGGATATACATAGATCTCTACGAAACCACTCCCGAAAGCAGTATAAAGTCATTCCGGTCGGTCAACTCCGCGCGATTGACCAATCGACCGATGCACCACGCGCAACCAATACACAATACATCTTCCTTGGGCGCGAGCATTAGTCTCAATCCTCGCAGACTCTCCGTCGTCGTCGTCGTCGTCCAAAAGGAAACCAATCTGGCGACCAGCAGACTCCGGTGTTCGCGCGCGACAGGACGACCGAGATACGGCCGGTAGACACAACGGGAGCCAAGATTGGTGCTCGCGAGAGAGAAAAAAAAACAACACCAGCCGCAGGTTAACCCGCCAACGCAATAGCATAGGTAGCGGATCTGCCGGAAAACACTTTTTCTCCCCCCGTCGTATAACAGCCGCGCGCTTGTGTCTCTCGCGTGTATAGGTACGACCGGTGAGTTGCGCAAGATAGGATGGCCTATTATGCGCTTCTTGCGCGCGCAGCGTAGGCGAGCCGCTTACGTTGTATCGGTATTACGTCTCGCTTCGTAGAAGACGATTATCGGAGAGGAGCTCAATGCGCTTTTACGGACTCGTACGCGTCTGTATATATATATAAGTATAGGTATAGCTTTCTTTCCTAAGCGAGTTAGAGATGAATGAAAAGTATATGGCTCGGGTTGAAAGACCTGATGAGATAGTGTGGTGAGTAGATACATGTCGGAAGGATTGATTGATTTCAGTTAGGGTATAATATACAAACATGAGTGGCAGATGAGCTCTATTGTGTCGAGTTTCGTTCATGATGAGGGTTTGAATGATTGGCAAATTTTGAATTAATTTTGCGTTACGAAGCGTAGAGATGTATAGTATTTATATAGGTGATGATATCATGATTATAGTAATGAGATTTTTTTTTGTCTTATGGTTTAATGGGTAAATGGAAGTACAGTTGAGAATAAATGATCCGGAGATATTTTTTTTTTGTGTATCCACTTCTTTTTCGCAAACTTTGATGTCGCCATATATATTGATAAGCAAATAACGCAAACATACAGCGTATATTATTATTATTAACTTTTATGGGTACTTCGAACACTCGAGTAAAGAAAAAACGTAATAAAAATAAATCCATTCGTAAGAGTGGTTTACGCAGATAGATCGCTATTGGAAAGGTATATAATGGAAAATCGCAAACAATTATAATTATCAGGTTAATGCCGTGTGATTAAGGATGCACGTAATGAACGGTATTATACATGAATCCTAAGAAGATGCATTACAGTTAATGGGAGGCTATAAAAGACTTACCGAGAACTCGTTTTTAACACTTTATAAGGATACCGTTTTCCTTGCTGGATAAAAGAATTAGTCATAACAGGAAAATGTGTCGAATAAAGAACAAAAATTACAGCTCCACATTAGCATCATTAAAATGCTTGCGAACAACGTCATCATCTATCATATACAGAAAACCAATCGCGGTAAAAGCAATGTCTATATACAAATAAAGACGTACCCTTATAAGGACAAATTACCGCTACCACGCGAAATCAGCAGTATATAACCATCGATTTCTAATAACACTCGCATGTATACCTAAAAATACGAGAGACGCGCGCGCGAAATATGACGACCACTGGCCGAACAAAAGAGAAAACCATGTACCTACCTAGCATTTGATTAACGAGCGTACCTGGGCCGCTGGCATCAGGGCCGATTTCGCCGGGGAGAGCGCGGGACGATCTAAATTACTCATCGGCGTCGTCGAAGCCCTACCCCCGTCGTGCCGCGCCCATCTCACGCTCGAAGTAGAACGCGGAAGGGGCTGCCAAAAATCGCGAGAGAGGCGCGGGGGGGAATCGATCGATCGAGTTTGGACGCGCCTTTCGGCCCATCATCGATCGACCCGTTGTTGCAGTCTTTTGCGAGCTCCGCCGGGGGCCGATCGTCGCGACTTTTTTTTTCGCGCGGTGTGCATAAGAGTACGCGACGACGGTCCACCGCGCCCGTGGTTCGAGGCTTCTTCCTTCTTTTTCTTCTTACGTCGATTTCGCGATCGCCGGGTATTATACGTCCGACGTGCGGCACGATGCACTACTACTGGCCGAGGGACTTTGTGGCGACCCCGCGATATGGACATTCGCATGGTAATTTTTATTTTTGATTGGCGGTGGGGCTGGTATATTGATTTCTTCTTTTCTTTTTTGCAAGTGTATGTAGGGATACTTCAGGGAAATCAAAAAGAACATAATCGTGTAATATGAAGTATCTGCGGAGGGCTATAGTTAAAGGGAGGGATACATTATTGAGCGTAGTAAATAAGCTAAACAAAAAAAAATAGCACCATTCGGTTAATAGGTATATGTTCTACCCTAACTTCTTATATGTCGTTAAACCAATTAACAAAATAATTGCTACGATAAATTATAGTGCCTATTTTTAAATCCTTTTTTTTAAACTTACGAAAGTAACAATTTTTCTAGTTAGTCTTTTTTTCGTTTACTGATATCACTTTAATAAAATATACTATTAGTAACTTATACATTGTATTAAAAGAAAAAAAAAATTATAATCGAGGTGTCCTGTTGCGCTCGGAAGGGAAATATTTATATTTAGAGAATAATTTTACATTCAATTTTAATTTAGCTATATGCAGATGAAAATAAGTTTTATATTAGGGTAAAATTATTTTTGGATTCTTAATTTGCAAAAAGTCATTTTGGAAAAAATTATTCATGCATATTATATGTTTAACCGAAGGATTTTCTACAATAATTGAAAAGTAAAATTATATTGTCAGAATGTAAAATTATGACAATATGCTCTACATCTGTACCAACATAATTTTACTGAAAAAGCAGGTCGTAATAATTGGACCATGCAAAAACAAAGTATATTGTTAGCCGTACTTGTTTCGAATTAGACTGGCTAACACGGCGTAGAAGACATCCGAATAGTCTAAAAACAGCTCTCACATATGGGAGAAAAAATAGAAAAGTAAAGAACTCATTAAATATATTTAGTTTCATTTTTTTCCATTTTCAATCTTTTTTAAAATAATTTTTCAAATTCTAGATTTTTTCTATCCTTGTTTTTTTATAATTATATTTTTTATATTTCATTTTTTTTCGTGCAATCACTCATACATACGTTTTTTACAAAATGGATAACTGAGATTATCGTTAGATACATCGATCAATATTAAGTTTTGCTTAATAACTGTATGATCAACGGAAATCCCCGCAATCCGTATTTTTTTGGTTGACGTCATATGATTATTCATCGCCGTGTAGTCCTTTCTAAACCTTAACAGTAATAATTGAATATTCTCGTGTCTAAGAGTTAGATCTTTAAAAAATATATATGAGGTAAAAAATATACGAAAATTAACTTTTTTTTTTCTTAAATTTCAGGCGTCCTGTCGCATCCACCCAAAATGTCGGAGGCACAAGGTGAGCTTTAACGTCATGTGAATTCACACAATAAATCCTGAAATAAATTGCCCCGTTTCTGCGAAAGCCAGGAGTTTTTTTTATTCTATTCTAAACGGTTTACAGACGTCTCTCCTGTAGCGGGAAGCAGAAGAAGCAGCAATGCTTCAATCACAAGACAGAGAAGCGAAGTCGACGAAGAAAGGGAAGATTCCGAACAGCGTGATGAACCAGGGACTCCTAAGTCAGGTATAAATATAATTTAGACATATATTTATACTATAAACCTATAAACGAATATTATTTTAACAGCTTAAAGGTTAAATTTTATAAATTAATAATATTATTGTTTTACAAAGTAATAATATTTACAAAACAAGCGTTAACTTTTCGTTATACTCGTTAGGAAAATTTAATGAATATTTTCTGCCACAGTCTATCTACCGTGTTCATTTACCAGAAATAATACTTTTCAATTTATCGCAGTAATAGCTCTAACAAAAACAATTCACATGAGAATAATCAACCTTAACTATAAATTACCTATACATGATACCGATCATAATCAAGGAAAATTATATTCAACATTTCAACGCGCAAATCCGCGAACGAG
>JAPYZP010007235.1:0-15170 GCA_030522985.1 Torymus sinensis
TATTTTTCATAATTAACAGTAGTTTTTTTAATATTAAAACTCTTATAGTGTCCTATATTTTTCTGTCTCATAAAGAAAAGAAATTATGATTTAAATACACAAAAAAAATTCTTTCTAACTTTACATTAAAATGAGTGTCTCTTACAATCTCTTTAAAACTGTAATCAATATACTATTATTATCTACATATATACGGTCAAACCATTCATATACAACCCTTAAAACTATGACTTCGACTAGCACGGCGCTCAGACCACCTTACCAACACGACCGCTGTCAGATTAATTCGACCGCAGATGGAAGCTGATACCGCGCTGATGCCACATATCTCGCTGCTCCTTGACGTAAGGCACGGGCAGCGAACACACGAGCCTAACGGGCACCTGGAGTGCGCAAAGGTCGTTCGTAAGTTCTAGGTCGGCGTCAATGCCCTCGTCGGCGTCGCTCGACTGACTACCGTCATCGACGAAGGCCACGAGGCAGGCTGGCGCGCTGACTACGGAGCTCGCGCTCGCTGTCACTTCCTCGAGCACGCCGTTCTCGATGCGCGCTCCTGTAGGATTTTCCGAGATGTATTGTTGAAGTAGTTACATTTTTCAGATAAAAATCGTAGGCTTTACCCGTCAAAAGAAGACCTTCGACGAATACGGAAGTCTTCCAGCTACCCTCTCTGTCCGCGTCCTCTGTCCACTTAGCCCTCAGCTGAAGGTTTTCGAATGGTCGGCCGGATTCCCGAGCTGTGAACTGCTTCAGAGCGGAGAGGAAGGCGTCCGGTCTGGCGAACCAGGATAGCTCAACTTTGTTCGGTAGCCCGTGGAGCGACGTTAGCGACTGGTACCTCGATATTAGTCGGTTTACGAACGGGATTATTTCCTTCGGTCCGGATTGCCATTGGGATGCCCATTTGACCGGTGTCTGTAAAAAATTTTTCACATTTCCTTTCACATTCTTCTCATTTCATAAAAAGTAATTACACTTACTTTCAAATCATCGGTAGACCTGAAAGAATCCAACCCCGATCTGACGATTCGCAGCAACCGTCTCGTAGTGGTCACTTCATCCGTAAAGAACCGTTTCATCGGATCATCCCCGTACTCTTTATTCTCCCTCTTCAAACCCCTCGTATCATCAATCCGCAGCTGATCTATAGTGAGTTTCAGGTCCTTAACGATCTTCGCCATCGATGACTTCCCATCCGCATCCTCTTTCCTCTTCGCACTTTTCCTCAGCATATCTACGACAGCCAAATAACAGCAGCCCTTAACAAACCCATCATCACCACAGGACAACGCTAACCCTATACCCAGGGTTACCCGATGGTGATTTTTTTTCAAACAATGTGACGTCACATACACGTGAGTGAAAAGGGTAGAAGATCGCCATCTGGTAACCCTGCATATTACCTACCATTCAAGTATCTCAGCGTCAGTTCCGCGGCCGACTTCTCCCACGCTCTGTGGGCGTTTGCCGGTAACCCAAAGTACGCCTGAATCGAGTCGGCGTCATCCAGCCTGTCGATCATTATAACCGGATTCTCCGATGTAGCTTTCGGCAGGCTGACAACACCCCCGAGCTTCCGCCTACCGCTGTACATGTCCTTGGACCATATGTGACGCAGGATCGCCTGCAGCATGCGCATATCGTACTCGTCCTGCAGTAGACCGCCGTAAACAGCGACGTCGAGGATGCCTCGATTGGCCTCCCAGTCGTCGCTGGCTTTTTTCAAGCTGTCGCGAGGGTTCTTGCGCACGACCAGCTCGCAGGCAGCCTCGAGGTCCGCCTCGCTCCACGCGTACGCCTTGATCCAGCCTTGAGGGACGAACCTGCGTTCGTAAGATTGACACGGTATATTGTAAAAATCTTAAAGCAGGATTCGGGTGGATATTATAAATTCTGGTGCGTACTTTCGCCTCTCTTGCAGTATCGCGTGCAGCCACGATATCAGCAGCGACTTGCACGGATCTGTGATCGTAGGCTGTCTCTGTTGAAGCTGTATCAACGACCTCTTGACGTTCCTCTTGACACCCTCCGGTGGTTCATAAGCCAGCTTCAGGCACAACCCTGACAGTCCGGAGTAGAACCCGGAGCACTCCTCCGTCGTCAGCCATATCCGCGTGTTGGGGTTCCGGTGGGACGTGCACATGGGCGATCGTAGCAGAGCTTCCAGACGCGGTAGCCAGTTCAGGGCTAGTTGAAGGTTGCTGAGCAGCAACCAGCTACCCTGCCTGTACAAGAGAGTGGGAGTTGATTGAATCGTGCGTGAAAGAAGGGTGGGAGAGGTGTGTGTGTGTGTGTTGACTCACTTGCAGGCTGTTTCTAGGGCGGCCTCGGCCTGAGCGACGTGGCCTTGACCGAGCGACACTTCCATAAAGCCGGCGGCCGGGACTATCTGGTTGGCCACGAGGCTGCTCAGCTCGGGCTCTGGGTCGGCGCCTGGCGACAATAGCAGGAGGACCGGTCGCTTTTCACTCTCATCCGAGATTTGTTTCAGGGTCCACGACGGCGGTGTGAGATTTCGTACGCCTGTTATTATGTAACGCGTGATCTTAGTATAATTATATAGTGCGAGTGATTTTTGCTTGAGAGTATGTAAGTCGAGGAGGAAACGGTTGTTTACCGAGTTGTTGAGCTGCCCATTTGGACAGAGCCGTATGAAGATGTTCCGGGTGCAGGGCTTGAATGACGAGAATTTTTTCAAAGTTGCTCAGGTTCTCCTCTGCGTAAATACTGACGATGTTGTTTATCCAGCTGGGTTTCAGCTTGTGCACCATCTGTCGATAAATCAATTTGAATATATTTCAACAAAATTTCATCACGTTAATATCATAGCTCGAGTATAGATAAAACAGCGCGAAATTATCATAATCAAATTTCACCCGAATGTCAACGAAACAATCAAATTACACATTAAAGCTCCACGCTGTCCCACTTTACTCCATTCCTCGTGAAACTTTCAGCCACCATCACACTTTAACAAAAAAAAAAGACGAACAAAGATCGCAAAAGAAAAGAACGAGCTGCTGCTACTGACCTCGGGTATCGTGCCGATTAACGCTTTAACGGGGGACTTGTGCTCCTGGGGAATATAATTGGGAACGTCAAATTCCCCGACGTCGCGAGTGCCGCTAATGTATGCGCTCTCGCCGGCTAATAAAAGGCCGCGCTGCTCCTCCGGCACCGAGCTCAGCGACATGGCGAGGTGGAGGGCCAGGGGCAGACGGTGACGCCTGTACGCCGCCTTTGTGCAGTGGTGCAGGGTTAAGGCTATTACGCTGGAACATTGTCGTTTCAATTTTAGGAATGGTAATATACTGTACAAAGGACAGGGGGTGAGTAAAGTCGTTTTAATTGAATTTTTGCCGGGATGGTGGGTGGAGGAGGAGGAGGAGCTTGTGAATTATTGCGCGATGGACTTTGAGAAAGGTATATATATAATCTCTCGCTTTGTGGAGGAAAGATCGGGATGTGAAATTGTTTTAATCAGGGATGAAAATTGAATTAGTTTGGTAAGATTCGTTAGTTATCAAAAATTTTGTTTAATTATAAGGTGGCTGTTTAGAGCCCAATAGATATAGGGGGATTTCACCAGTGGTGGAACAGACACCAGTGAATGAACATTATTTAATAAAAATCGTTGATAAAATATATTTATAATGTTTCTGGCCTCATGAACCACCTTCATTTCAAACTTTGAAAATAGTAATTTTTTAAAGGTTTAATATCATAAAAGGATTTTATTTAAGCGATTAAAAATATCACGTGATCCGTTCATTCACTGAACTTAAACGTTCATTTACTGGTGAAACCACCCTATAATATAATTTGTTTATTTTCTTTAATAATAAGCGGCGCTCGACAAATCAAGAAGTGAAAAAATAAATTTTTGGCTTTTGAAGAATTTTTGCTTTTGCTGAATAAATACCAAACTTACCTTTTCTCAAGGACCTTCTCCCTCTCATCCCTCGAGGCGCTCTCCAATCCCGCCCTGGCGCGTTCCGCCTCCAGGAATATCTCCGTGAGCGCCTCCGCTGTAAACACGTAGAGACTGCTCAGCGCCGCGAACGATCTGACAAACTTGTAGAGAATCGCCGTGAACTTGGCCAGCCTCTCGTGTTCCCGACTGCGCTTTCCAATATCATCGAGGTCACGTCTGCTCTGCTCGAGCGCGCGAGCGATCTCTTGGGCCTTGGACTGGGTGAGCTCGAGGGTGGACAAGAGCCCGCCGCCGCCGTCCTGGCTCTCCTGGAGGATATCCTGGCCGCGTGCGGCGCCAAGCTGGACGAGGAGATCGTGACGCGCCGACTCGATCTCGCCCGAGAGCTGCTCCTCGCGTTCCAGTGCCTCGCGGCGGCGGTGCTCGATTTCGGGCCTTTCCTGGAGGATCGCCTGTGAAAAGGGAATTTTCACGTAGGATCAATGTTTGGGGATAATATAGGACTAAGTAAATATATAGGCGTGTGGCAGAAAAGGAGATATATTGTTTAGCTGAACGACGCTGCGTTATTGTGGTGTCTCGGTAAATAAATAATTTTGCACTACTCATTATTATTGCGGCGCTTTATTCGTCGCTGAGTAGTACAGTTGGATTGAGAATTGAAATATTCTTCTTCGAAGTTTGTGCTTTTACCGTGGGAAGACTCGGGAAATTTTTTTTTTTGTTTAAAGAAAAACTATACGTAATGCATAAAGTAAAATTCTATAGCGTAATGAAATAATATGGTATAATTTTCAATAATATAGCTAGCGAGATCCACTTCCATGTTATTTTATAACGTTATTTTATGTAGTCGTATTGCGTAAGTAGTATTTATTTTATTATCGTATTGATATAGCTTCTCTTTTTATATACCATCATTTTGTTTCTATTATTTTTAGAGTGCATATAATGCAGAGAATACTGAAAGGTTTCCATCATAGGTATAATTCTATATTCTATATTCTATATTCTATATTCTATATTCTATAACTTTTTAATCAAAGTTTTTGCGACATTGCTGAAGTTGAGCACTATATACTTCGGCAGGAGAAAATTCGTAATTTTATAGTAGATGAAATTAATTAAAACTCATTTGATTACGGAAAAAACAAAAATGTAAACAGTTTTTACGTTCCATATTACATACCTTCTCAACCAACCGCTCGGCCAAGCTCCTACTACCCGAGCCAAGACTAAGCTTCATCAGCACCGCGTCAGCCTCGCTGGGCAGCGCGTCCACTAAGCTCTCCTGCCTCGTCGCCAGGAACAGCTGGAATCCTTGCTGCGCCGGCAAGCTCCTATCCCCGATCCTCAACGGCCTCTTTCTAAGCAGCGGCAGTAGTATAGCAGGCAGCTCGACAATTTCCTCGACCAGCAGCGGCTTACCGAATCTAACCGCGAGCTCGACGCTCGTCAGGAATCGGCTGTCACCCGGTCGCGTGATTTCCAATCGAGTCTCGCCGACGTTCGCCTTCAGCCAAGTAACTGCCACGCCCGAGGGATCGACGAAGAGAGGCACCAGGTTGCCCCGGATCGAGCGGGCCGCGCCTACGAAGCTCTCAGTGTCGACCGGTACACCTTGCGCTCGCCACTGCAGCTTGTCGCGCTCGCTGATCAGCAGGTCGATTATTTGCTTGCGCTTCTCGTCGTTCTTCGATGTTACCTTACAACATACAAACAAACAAAATTGAATATACATTTCTCTTCTCTTCTTGTGCTATATTATATAAGCCGCGCTATCTGCATAATCGTACCTGGTAAATCAGTAGAGCAGCGGCGTTAGCGGCGTCAATACCGATCCTGTTCCTCCTCTCGGTAAGCGTCTCGTGCTGCATCCGCCAGTCGCTGTGCTCGGCGTCGAGCTTACCGAGCAAAGCTCGGGCAGTCGCGAGGCTAGCCTCCGTAGCTTCGCTGCGCAGCTGCAATTCCGCGGCTCCCCTCGAGTGCGCAGCTAGTTCCTCCTGCAGCTGAGCCACTTTGCTCTCCACCGAGTTCAAGCCGCTCTCGAGCTTCCCAATCTGCGCTTCTGCCGCCCTTAGCCGACTGAAAGCAAGTTATGCTCCTATATACCATCGCTCTCTTTATATCTTATTATCTATACTCACTCGGCGAGGACGCGCTGCTCCCTCTCCAAGGGCGCGACCTGCTGCAGTATCTGGCCGTACTGCAGGTTCGCCAGCACCCAGGCGGCCAGCGGCGCCGCGGCTATGGACGCGCGTTTCGCGGTCCTCTCCTCGAAGCTCTCGGGCCGCTCCTTCACCAGCTTCGCCACCGCCTCGAGGCTCGCCGGCGCGCTCCGTCGCGCGTCCCAGTTGCGTATCTCCTCCTTTACTCCGCGCTTCGCCAGGAACGTCTTCATGCTGTTCCACGAGGTATCGCGGATGCCCATCAGCCGGAGCACGCCCTCGAGGACGTCGCGAACGGGGGCTGGCGGGGCGCGGAGCGAGCGCACCTCCGATAAAGCGTCGGCGCTGATCCCGGCGACCGCCTGTGCTGCTTGCTCGACCAGGGGCTCGACTTTACCGAGTTCGCGCTCGATGTCCGTCTGAATATAATATTGTTTTGTTGTACTTTTTAACGAGAGATTAATAGTATTAGATTAAAGTAAGTGTATAAGGGTCGAGAGTACCTTTCGCTGTGCGAGCTCAGCACTTTCTTTCTCCGTCTCCGACTTCAAAGTCGCCATCTCACCCCTCTGACCTGTTGCACCGCGCATGGTCGCCGTTATCTGCTCCAGCGTGGCGTTCGCCCTGCCCCTCTCGATCTACACATTAATCATAGTTATCTGCTCCAGCGTGGCGTTCGCCCTGCCCCTCTCGATCTACACATTAATCATAAACGAAACCGTATGCTTACATCATCGCGCTGTATTCCCCCGAACACCTCCTTCATTAATCTTATTAAAAGGCGCTGCGGTTATGAATGATATACCTCGAGCTCGTGTCGCTGTTTGTTGGCGTCCTCCTCCAGCTTGGCCACTCTGTCTCCGGCCTCCCTCAGTCTATCGATACCCGCCTGCAGATTCTTCAGCTTCACGAGGATATCCTCCAACCACTGCTCCCTCATCTCCTTCCACTTGTGCAGCAGCGCGTGGAACCTTGCGGGCGCCTGTTGCTGCGCCGGGCAGTTCAGCTGCGCCTGGATGACCTCCTTCACGCCCGACAGCTCCTCGTCGACGCCCTTGGCCGTCACCGGGTTCTTGTAGAGGCTGGTTAGCTCGGTGAGAGGGCCTTCCATCAGCCACCACTCGCTGCCCAGGCTCTGGCCCGTCGTCTGCAGGCAGTGACGCAGCAGATTCGAACGTGACAGCCAGCCCTCCCTCAAGTCGCACGCGTCCAGGATTAGGGCAACGCGCAGGTACTTCCGCAGGCCTGCGGGAAGAGAAACAATGATTGGGTAGCTATGAAGCATATGGTAGTAGAAGTCTGTTATAGCGTAGGGGGGTTTGAAGATTTATTGATGGATGTGTATATACGTTCATGTGGATCGTAGTCGAGATTATTGAGCTGTTTGTGGTATGGGATGTCACTTACGGTGGTACAAATATTGTTCCAAATTGCCCGTGAATTCTTCCCTCGCGGCCAGATCGGCGAGTGGCGCTATCAGACCGTCCAATTCTTCAGTGGTGTAGAGGCCTGGGAGCTCACCGCTGGATATTACTGCACTTGCTAAAATGGCGAAATTGCTTTCGCGCAGATGATGCTCTTCGAGGAGTAAAAGGGTTGGTTCACCCTCGACGCCAGCGGCTTGAACTGCAGTCTTCACAGCTGACTTTCCTTTGCCTTCGTGTGGAACATTTTTGTTATTTTTGAGTTTAAAATATAAAATATTAGATTGGTTCGAAACACAAATACCTGGTCCAGAATCAACAATGCGTAAAGACGAAATAACAGATACTATTTTTGTTGCTGTTTTTCGACCAGCACCTGGACGACCAGTCAACAGTATTCCCCTTTGTTCACAGCCTAAACCCCAACTGATGCCTAAAATTTATTGAATAATTCAATATTTTAAAATGTATTTAAATTATGATATGATAAATTAATACTATATACCAGCAGATATTTCTAATAAATAAGATGAAATAGTGGTTGACATATTGTCCCCCTCTCGGATGCACTTGGTTACGGCATTTTCGAGCTCAGTCTTCCAATGAGATTCTGACAACGCGACTAATCCAGCATTTCCTCCTTTCCAAATATAAACGTCGTCTCCTGTACTTGGACTGGATGTACTTCGAGAGTTTATTATTGTTTCTAAACGTCTTTGCTGCCTCATGTGCAATCTGAAATTAAAATAAAAACATTATTTATTAATCATTAGGAATTATTTGATATATAAATAAAATCAATAATACTTGGGTCGGAAAAATCGTCGGGAAGCATCGATTAAATAACTTGTAATATTAGATTTATTTTCAGGCTTTGGGTAGTATTTTAATGAGTCGATCCACATTAATAAATCTCTCGGTGTCCATTTTATGGCTGATTTGTCTGTAGAAATTTCATTGAAAACCTCAACAATAGTCGGAGACATTTTTGTAATCCAAGCTTTCACCATAATTTCATCACTCTTCAAACACTCTCTGAGGTGTAGTTCAACTATAGCATCTAAATCTTTGGGCTTCAAAAACCTACAAATCCAATACGTTAATGAGAAGTAAAGTTTTATTGTTAAAGATAATTGCGATATGTTAATTGAATGGCTTACGGTAAATAATGTGATGCTAATAACGAATCTAATCTGGGATGCAACTTTGTTGACGAATCACCTGTACTTAATATTGCTATAGGTATTTTTGCAAACTCCAAATCATCTTCGTAAAATCCTCCTTCTTGTATTAATTGACGAATTAATTCCTACAATAATAAAAACGTTAAAAGACGTAAAAAAATATGTATATATATAAAATAATTAAAACTTTACCTGTAATTCGATTGTAGCTAAATGTAAATCTTCTATAACGAGTATTAAGCTCGTTCCAATTTTCGGTCGATAATTTCTACCACCGGCAGATGAATCTAGTTTAATACAAGATCGTTTTAGTCTCGTAATCAAATCTTTCGATCCATATAGCGATGACCCTTTGACAATAGAAATAGCTTCGTCAGATCTATTTTTAAGTAAAGTTAAAATTGCGGATAACAATGAATTTGTCCCGCAACCAGTTGGCCCACGTAATATGACTGCTTGACCAGATGTTATCCAAGGTAATGTTGCGAATACTCCTCTTTGCATGGAACCTAAAGTATTTCTTACTTTTACTTCAAAAGATTTTTATTTAATTATTTTATATATAAGTAAAATAATAACCTGAAAGATAAACAGGACCATCTTCGGTCTCTATTGTTCTTGTATCAATAGTAAACGGATCTAATGCGTCTTTCGGTTTATTGTACAATACATCATAAGGATTGTTTGAATTGGGACACCTAATAAAAAGAATATTAATAGCGATGATTCAACACAATGATTATATATACTGATATGAACGAAACTTCTTACCAAATGCCAGTAAGTTGATAAATGGACCGTGCCAAATCATCTCGTGATGTTGCATCTTCTACTTGGCCACACATCGAAACTAATAGGGCGTTAGTGCAACTAACCTGACTTGGAGAATTTTCTAAGTGTATTAGGGCTGTGTGTAGTAAGCCCATTGCCGATTTTTGCTCGCCTTTAACTTTTAAAATCTGTTCTATTAATGAACAAATGTGAGACATGACTATATTCGTCGCCACAGACGGAAGGTCTTTTAATAGTGGCGGTTTAAGAAGGTTAGAAGGGGAAATAGCGCCGAGATAAACGATTCCCAAACGAGAAACTGTTGCTGGACTTGCGCCCGATAATTTGTGTGATTCGAATATAAACCTGAAAAAAAATTAATATGAATAATTAGAATTTATTAAAAATTAATTAATGCAGTGTACCTTGTTCCATTTCCTAATTTTATCCCAACACCGTTAGGCAGAGTTAGAATACGATTATCATCTAAAGCTGAATTTAAAGCTTCTGCCCATTCGGGCTCGACATCTCCATTGCATATAATCCATAATGGCTGATCGCCGGCATTCGAAATAATATTCGACAACAATCCTTCCTTAAATTCTCTACATTATTGAAAAAAATAAAGTTCAATATAAAATTTAATATTTTTCTTTATTCTCTAAATAACGTAACGTAAACAGATATATAACTCGGTTAATCATAAATCGTGTTTTACCTTGTTTGAGTATCAACAGATCCTAGTAATTTAGACTTCGATATCGCACCTGGATAAACTTGAAATTGTTTCACGGCATCGCCGGTTCTAGATAGAGCCTCCGCCAAAGTTTTAATGATTAAAGATTTTCCGCTGCCGGGAGGTCCCACAATGGCAACTCCACTTCTAGTTTGTAGCTGATCGTTTAATTGAACGCATCTACTAATTAAGCTGTCGTGCAATCCCTGCGACTCGCACAAGTTTGTCAGCGCAGATTGTAACTCTTCCTTCCCCTTAACGGCGACCGCCGACGATGAATTGACGGAAGGGAATATATCGTTCAGTAAAGTTAAGAAGTTGGCGGCATCTTTTTCGATTAATTTAGGCATAGTTGACATTTGAATGCCAGCTATCATTCTAAAAATCACAGTTCATAAATACAAACAGTTGTAATAATCGTACAATAATTAGTTTAAATTAAATTTATATAAAAGATTTTATTAGACAAAATTACCTCGAATTTTCATCCATTTGACTATTTACTCCAACGGCTGACGGGATAGCGTTCAGAACAGACCTAAGCGCCCTCAGCCCCCAATCGTAATGAGGCTGCTTCGATAATAATTTTTCAGCGATATCGAAAGATTCGACCAGTTGGCTAGCCAGCGGTCCTGCATTTCTGAACCCTGCGCACTCGAGCAACGATCTAACGATGTTCTTTTTATTAGGATGCGCCATGCCGATGGGCCTAAATAGCCTCGCTAATGAATCCGGTAATTTTCGACGCCCTCCGTAATCATCGCCGGCCGGATTCATCGTGATAAATAGACAGCAGTGCTGATCCACCGGTATTTCTAAGCCACCCAAATTCGCCGCTGTTAGTCCGTCTCGAATTGCTTCCTGCAGAGGTCTGATTAGCATGGATACGGCACTCATAGTGCTTTCTTCCAGTCGATTGAATTCATCGAAACATCCCCAGGCGCCGGCTTGCGCTAAGCCGCTTAAGATGCGACGCATACTGCCGGCATCCATTCCTGATATGAAAAAGCAGGCCTTGTCAGCAATGAAATAAAAAGCTATATGCTTAAAAATAAATATAAATAAATTATAAATTTGTACAACCTTCGTCGCAATTAAATACGAGAACACGTCGTCCCAATATACTGCCCAGAGCTTTGACGCTCTCAGTTTTGCCCGTGCCAGCCGGACCGGTTGGACTGCCACCTAAACCTAATTTCATAGCTTGTGTTAGGGCGAGGTAACATTTTTCTGTCAATGGAGTTCTCACGAGACCGACAGCTGCTCCTTGGTACTCGAAACGATAGGGAAATTCAGCTTTAGCGCAACGTATAACGGCCCCGCCACCCTGTTATGCATTTGGTGAAAATTAATTATAAATTGACTAATAAATAAGTTTATTAATATTTTTTTATAAACATACACTCTTATAAGTTCTAACTTGGCGACTCCAATTCCACATAAGTTTTTCCTTGTCGGCGACTACGTCTAATAAATTTTGAACTACGTGAAGATGATGCACTGTTTCAAGCAATAAATTTTTTGCCTTCAAAGACTTTAACTCGTCCTCTGAATCTTCCAAACCTCTATACCTTTCTCTCTGATTTTCAAGATGTTTTAGTAAATTTTTCAAACCTACTGTACTATCTTCGATAGCAACCTCACATTTTTCTGTAAAACGAATTCTTTCGCATAAAAGAAGAATTTGTGTTGGATATCCCGAGACATCAGGAGTTTGTTCCAATAAACATGTATTTAAACTTTGTTCTAAAGCCCTTCGTATTCCTTCTTCTAGCGTCAAAAGCCATTTCGGGAAGGTTTCCGAAAGACTGATTTTCTCTCGGAGCGCAAGTTTTTCTCGTTCCGGTGAGATGACACTAATTATATAACCATTCTCTTTTTCCACAGCACCAACGCCTTGGTATAATTTAGCTAAATGAACATCTAGTCCTTTCCCTTTACCAGATACTAATTCAAGAAGATCTTCGTCACTCAAGAAATACAATCTGGGATAGGCCGATCTTTTTTCCTGCAAAATGAAATGTAAAAAAACCAATGGATTAAATTAAACTGCTTATTTAATTCATCAAATGCAATTTCACCTCTAAAAAGTCATCCAAGCTCCTCTGGCATCGATCCATCAAGTCCTTGAGACTAGCAAGAGCGTGGAACGGCAACTTTTTTAAAGACGGAATTTTCGGATCTCTCGCGATTTCTCCCATAAAGTATCTGTCAAATATTTGATAATTAACCCAATAAGTGCACCGCTCGTGTGTCACACAAAAGCTGTATAATACCTGAACTCTTTATCAGCACGCGCCCATCTGCCGGAATCGCTAGGCGCTGCACCGCTGCCGTACACAGGGTCCAAGTAAATCCACTTCCTTTGAACTATGCTCAGCACTTTGATGCGCTCTTCCAGCTCGTACAAAGCGGCTTCGCACCGTGCGGCCCTCGACGCGAATCTCTCGTACCCGGCGGCACCTTTCGCGCCCTCCAAAATTAATCGCAACTCCCCTGTATGTATGAATATTTATTGATTATTCTCTGAAAGAAGGGAGCGAAAGGAGAGAATGGTGGTTTTTTTTATAAAAGTTTACCGGCTCTTATTAGCAGGGCGCTGTAATCGCCGACTATGTAGATGCCTTCGTTTTTACAATCCCTGGCTTCTTGAAGCGGCAGAGACGTGTAGCTCTCCCAGGCTTCTAGCTCTGTCAGTGCCTGTCGTATACCACTTTCTGCAGTAGCTCGTTTCGCAACGTCCTACAGAATCCCCAATCCCACATTTTAAAGAAATTCTTAATTCACAATATACAGATACTTGTTTAAAACGTATTATATTACCAACCTTAATCCTCTCTGCATTGGCTTTGATCAACTGAGCACTTTGCAACAAATGCCCCAAGGTAATATCGCTCATACGCCTCACTTTGGTGAGCTCCAGCATTTCTCTCAGCTCATTCCAGTGCTCCTCGGCAAGCTCATCGCCTCTAAGTAACTGCACGTAATCCAACCCTTCTCTCAACTCAGCGATCTTTTTGGCAATAAATGAATTGGCTTCCGTCTTAGCTGCCTCTTCCTCCAACGACTCTTCCCGCTGGCTATTCCTAGACTGTAGGTGTATCCGACTCTCCCAGGAATCCAGCCAATCGTGCACCTTTGGCAATCGACGTCTAGCAACAGACCATTCCTCCTCCTCGTGCCTCTGCAACTCTTCCAGGAACTCGCTCTGATACTTGCAGTTCACTTCCTCGGCCTCCAGTTCAGCCTCCATCTGCGCTATCATCTTCTCGTCGCTCTCGAATATCTCGTGCACGGGTAGATTTAGTCGCTTGCAGTCGTTCACCAGCGTGTCCCTTTGCTCGGACAAGTTTGTCCACTTCTCGCGCATTATTTCTATCCAGTCTTTCGTGATTACCTCCGGTCTGGCGGTCCATTTTGCGTTCCAACGTTCTTGCTCGTCGTGAACGGCTAGTACCTGATGTCGCAAGTTGAGTTTCGCTTCTTCCAACTGGTGCAGCATTACATCGTGATAATTGTCCAAACGTTCTTTCAAACTGTCCCATGATGTGTGAGCGTTACTTAAACCTTCATTCATGAGCAATATAATGTGAATTATTATTATCAAATAATTGTGATTCTAAGAATGAAATGTAAAACTATACCTTCGAGTTTTTCTCTAGTCCAAGCAGCTAAAACTCGACCTAATCCCGTAACGTCCTCCAACTCTTTAGCGATTTCATTTGATTGCGTTTGAATGCTCGAGTAAGCTTCGTACGCTTCACCGATCTCCTCGATAGTACGTGCCCGATGAGACAATTTTTTCGACGCCGAAGATAAAAATTCAGTGATAGAGACTAGACGCGAGGATGCTTCTGCCCTCAAATCGAGAGCCAAACGTTCCCAGTATCTGATCATCATAAAAATCGATAAATTTTTTAACAAACTATACTTCGAAAAATGTATGTACGCTACCTTCGGGACAAAGATTCCAGATCGTTCCTTATAGTCCCCGTATCCACCACAACACACGACAACTTCACCTCATTAGCTCGTAACTTGCCCACCTGCAATGAAAGAAAAATCGCGCAATGAAACACCTGAAATCCGCTGCGCACTCATCAATCGAGACTATCCCCTCGCATCGTCACCTCCTGAGCCCACTGCTTGGCATCCTTAAACGCCTTCTCCCAGTCCTGCGGCTGTTTCCCCTTCAACCTGCAATAATCTCCCAAGTCAAGAATTATACGCCAAATCTCGCACCCTTATCTCTGCAAAATCCCGAACGCAGCACATATCACCGAGAGCCGCTTTTATAACATATATATGTATATACGTACGTTTGGCCTATATCGATTTTCGCGGGCGCAACAAGAGGCAGCCACTTGACGCGCAAGCTCTCGAGGTCGTTAAGCAAAATCTCGGCCTCCTTGTACACGGCGCCGAACAAATGGGCGCTACGTGGTACGAGGGTCTGAAAGTGGCCGTCGCTAGGTTCGCCGACTCCGCGGAAATTCGTCGGTATCGCCAGGAAGCGACGCACCCCGGAGTACAGTTTCATGCGGATGTCCTCGAGGCTCGGGCGCCATTGAGGTCAGCTCGCAGCGTATCTCCGGGAGACGTTTCAGCAGGGTCGGTAAGGCGGCTCTGAAAATTATTCAATAATTTAATATCACTTTGTTGGTGGTTTAATGTTTAGAAACGACTTTCGGATAAAAAAAACGTTTAGTTCTCTATATTGCTGTGGCAACAAAAAAATATCTTACTGCAATTCATTTTCTTTGAAATTTTACTTGCCTCGCTGACTAAATCGTGTCTCATTAAACTTGATAATAATAAACGTCGTTAACAATTACGATCAATAAGGTGACAAATCGAATTATACCTGTAGGCAATCCCGAGGGCTTTGAGCAGCTGACGATCCCAGTGCAGCTTCCAGGCTTTCGTATTCCCGTAATTAGCTTCGACGGAGCT
>JAPYZP010007236.1:0-15312 GCA_030522985.1 Torymus sinensis
GAGAAGTTTCATATTTCAGGTCCAGCTCCCCGCCGGTAAGGCCGGCGTTCCCTGCCTACTGCATCGGTTCGGCCTACACCTACCTTATCGACCTTCCTAATAATCCCCTTTATTAACATTGATGGCTATGTTATTTCACGTTTTATTCGCAATCTGATTGGTCAGAAGCGTTGCCATGGTGTAGATATATGCATGGCAACATCATGTTGTTTATTTATGTTTTTCTTATAAGGTTATTTTCCCATTTTCGAACATTGTATTCAAAGCACTGTTTATAGCGCGTTTGATCTAGTACTTCTATATAAAGAAAGCTGATTCTATAAAGATTTCATCGTATTACGAAAAACCTAACGAATATACGTATTTATGTAATTTAATCTACACAGTTTTGACGTACACTACTTCAAGGATACTAATATTAATGTATATTTTTACATTATTAGATGTGAGTAAGAAAACATCATACATTTGTGAATTTATCAATTTTCAATCATCACTAATTTTTTTTTTCAAGTACTTGATCAGTAAAACGTGTGAAGAAGTTTTTCGCTGCAGCTTCATCAGATTTAAGTTGCTTTTTAATAAATTCCTTGTGTATTTCTTTTATACCTAAAAAAAGATAAAAATTTAATTTAAATTCTTATTTTAATATTTTCTAATAAGATCAATAAAATCTGTGTTATCCTTACCACAGAAAGGATTGTCATCACTAGTTGCAACAAAAAATATTCCTCCGTTACGGGGATATGAATTGATTGAACTAATACCCATTTCGGGGCAAACATCTTCACTGCAGCTTTGTTTAAGAAGTGTATCTATTTGTTCAGATGTTTTATCCCATCTGTGCCCAATGAAACTGCAATTACGGGCAGTCGCAACAATTATAGATTCTATAAGGAATGAGTGTGAACGCCCATGACTGCATATGGATGTTTCAAGCACTGAAATATTTTAAACATAATTTTAATATACTTCCTCATCAACTTATCGAAATGTATTTAAAATAATTATATTAGATTACTCAAAAATAAAAATTACTTTCTTAAATCTGTCAAGAGTTATTATAAAAATTAGATTGTTCATGCAATATAAGGAAGAGCGGGGCACGTTGCGCAAATATAGGTAAGTTGACACACTATCGATAACTTATTGTAAACAAGGTATTGAGCCGCGACTCAGTCATCATAGACACTGTGTAGAGTGACGAAGATTTTGGGAGAGCCTGAGAGATTAAGCTATTGGTAGTACAAATTTATGTAAGCTTTTTTATTTTCATATAACCAGAGTAAAATTTCTAAATTTTGTTTAAAGTTTATTTATTGTATGAAGGAAAAATAGAAACAAATAATTATGAGGTATTATCAAGTATGAAATATCGACCAGTCTCGTCCTTAAAAGGTTAATAGTCTATATTATAGAGGGCCATGAAGACTCTTAAAAGGTGTATTAATTGTTTTACATAATTTAATAATTTTTAATAAAAATAAAATTATATCTTTTTGGTTTTGTCGGGGCATGTTTATCATTTAATAACATTTATCATTATTACAGATTCTTCTGTAAGAAACTCTTGAGAAGCTTTAGATAAAAAAAGTAAAAAGTTCAGAAACTCGTAGTTAATGTGTTAAACACATAATATAATGTACATTACGTTTATAAAGTACTGCTATATGGTTTATAGAGTTTTGTCGGTATTTTGATTTAAAAACTACCTTGTGTCTACTTTTCCCACAGTTGGGGCAAATTGACACACACTTTGCGAAGTAAAATAAACATTTATAACAATTAAACAAAGCGTTATAGACGTTCCGCATAAGTCACTATACATTCTCCATAGTAAGAAATTTTGAATACATACATAATTAGACATAGTAAAAAATAATTAACTCGAATAAGGAATCTAAAAATTGTGTCGACTTGCTCTACTCTCCCGTAATCTTACTCAATCGAAGAAGAATACGTATTCATTGATACTATGTGTTGAAAATATTGTACCTTTATGATTATTATTAAAGCCATATTATTTTAACTAACAATAAAGTCGATAAGAACAAAATAGTAATTACTTGAACATTAATGGCTTATTGTTTGTTTCCATTGCAAGCAATGAGATAATTAAGTAGGTTCTACGTTTTCATTTTACGTTAAGAATTATGTATTTATAATATAACTTAATACTTTTCAAGTAAAAATTATACTTAAAAAAAAGTATGTTCAAATAAAAACGCATTTTTAGAAGCTCATGATACATTGCAATTAACTGAAAGAAATATATCATCTTAATATATATATCATCTTAATAAACTTGAACAGTGCATAACATTTATTAACTTACTAGCAGGATCACACGCGCAGCATCTTTATTTGCTACTTAATTCTAATTTTAAATTTTAAATTTGCTAAATGATATGTTTCAATTTTAATTAATAATTATATTAATTCTTATATTTGAATTACGCAACGTTTGCAATTACTTACTTCTATAATTTCAATTATATTTTATAGCACGATATAGACTCGCTATGCTCGTGCGCTAACCTTACGGTGCAAAAATGGACTGCTTAAGGCATAGATAGGCGTGACAGCGGACTTAGGTAAACGTGCTATAAAATAGTATACGATACTTATGACCCAAGTGGCCCACTGCACGACGAGAATTATCGCCCTCGCAGCGCTCAGGCGCTAACTTCATTCCGTGCAATAATGGGCCACTTAAGTCACACGTATCGTAATGTACTAATAAGTACCCTCGCTGCGCTCGGGCCCTAACTTCACGCCGTGTAATGGGCTACTTAAGACACTAGTATCGTACAATATTTTATAGCACAGCCTAACCGAATCTCGCTGTCACGCCTATCCGTGCGCTAAGCAGTCCATTTTTGCACGGTGAGGTTAGCGCGCGAGCGTAGCGAGTCCCTTAACTAATGTGTGTTAATATAATGTAAACGCTGGCAAAGAAGTTTTGAATTAGTTATCAAGAATTAGGAATGAAAAATTAAATATAAATAATTTAAGATTAACAATAATAAATGATAATAATAATTAATAACAAATGAAAATATTTTCAGGTAAAAATCAACTGATAACCAGCTCAAAATCAGATGACGTTTTGGTCTGATTTTCACCTGATTATCAGCTGATAATCGCAGAGAAGCTAATCTTGTATTAACTAATTTTACAAAATTATGTGAAGAAATATTTGACAAATTGGAAAAATGAGAGTCACATGAGAGTGATATCTCAATCATATGAATAATGATATGTGAATCACATAAAAAATCATATAAAAATCATATGAAAGTCATTTCACTTTTTGGCGTGATTTCGAGGATGATGATCAAGTGATTGTCATATGATGTTTTTCAACAGAGTACTCGGCTAATGATGAATCAAATATTCTGCAACGAGACATGCATATATTCTTTATTTTTTGTTCATAGAATTGGAATCAATGGCGTAGCTCATAGGATATGGCTATACTCACGGGTACTGATTTTTGTATCATAAGCGAAATGAAAGTATCACAATGGTATTTTTTTATCTGTTTCATAATTGGGACATCAATAAATTATAAACACTGGAAAAAATATTAAATACTGTTTTATAATACGACTATGTCAGCCTTGCCTACTTTTTTAATTATAATTATTTATTTGTTGGATATTTAAAATTTTCAAGTAATATATAATTCTACAAGCGTACGCTCAGTGGTTATCACAAAAATTGCCATTTATTGACACTTTATAATTAGCAAGTACATAAACAACTAGTGAAAAGCGTCTAATAACTATAGTATACCTTTACCTTATTTAATTGGTAAAGTGAAAGTTTTTCTTACTTTTTTTAGGCAACAGCAAAAACTTCCAGTATGATGTGTCTGCCTCAGAACATCCAGGCTGTACTTGACCACCGTTGGGGTAGAAATCAACAAAGCCTAAGGATTAAATAATAGGCATTGTTTTAAACTGTTTACATGCAATTCGCTTTGATTGCATCTATTACAAAAATTATTCTTATATAATTCAAAACAGCGTGAAATATTCTAATTTTGTCTTTTGAAAGTTATTTTATGTTATAGGTACTTTTGTACCATTTTTATAGTCTAATTTGGCGATTTATACTATTATTATTAATATACATTTACATTAAATAAAATGTATAAGTACCCAATCTTTCCGGCAAGCCCAAACCTAAGTATAAAATATGCCGAGCGTTCGTATGAATGACGTCAACGTAAAGCGCGTCGTGCCTATCAAGTTTCAAGGTCTTATCAGCCGTCGTGAAGCACGGTTGCGCCGGATCAAGCCCTGTGATTCTGTCCACGATCCAAGCCTTCTTTCTCGTCTTCTGGCTTTCCTTGATACCGTAAGCGGCGCGAGCACAAATGTGAGCACCTAAACTATGCCCTATAAGATGAATGTCACCCCAGTCACTTATATCCTTGAAATTCGCATCAAATGCTACTTGCCTTATCTGAGCGAAAAGCCTAAAAGAGCACAAAGAAAATATAGCAAACGAAAATACTTTTCATCATAGTTTTTCGGTACAACAGGGTTGAAACACTTATTAATTGAAGTATTAAAATTGTCACAGAGTGTATCCGTTGAGATAGGAAACTTAATAAACTTTAGTAGATCATTAGCTTACGTGTGCTTTCTGTTGTGTATCTTAATATCGCGAATCAATAAGCAAGGAAAGGTTGGATTTTGGCTTTAGAGCTCAACCCAAGAAATAAGGACAAAATTTTTATGATATTAAAAATCAAGCAGTCACAAAATGGTGAAAATTTTTCTGAATAATTTAAAAGCAAGACTCGAATAGTTATACTGCCGTGTGAAATAAAAACTTACATAAGTACAAATGTCACTTATGGAAATGTTTGCTTAACGCGGCAGTATAACTCTCGTGATTTTATTGATCGTAACAATGTTGTAGTCTATCATTGAAAGAATAATTATATCTTCTTGGTTAAACTATTTTTATTAAACTATTTTTATTTCTAGACGCTTATAATTATTGTATGTGTTCTATTTACTTAGCTATTTGCTGTCCAACAATTTTTGTGCTAACAGCAGCTGCTAAATAATTCCACGTGTTACTACCCCTTTGCCAATCTACGATTATAACATTTACGTCATCCTGCAATATATTTGCTGTTAATATAAATACAAATTTATTTCAATTAATCTATTGAACTATAGGCAAACATTTTATAGTTCATGGATTTTCTACATATTCTACATAAATTATTATAAAAATATTTCCAATTTGAACAAGCTTGCTACGAAAGTGAAGTCCCTGCCAAAAACAGTCGCATATAAACCGTTAATGGCTTATTGTAGTTCAACATTTAAACAAGAATTCATTTTGATACAGACTTCATAGCTATACATAACATTTTTAAATACAAGGCTAGTCAAACTGTACAAGGTTTAGTAAAGCTGAGAAACAATCAATTATCTACCTCGAACTAATGGTTTTAATTTTTAGAATAAATAGTAATATTAATAATAAAATTTAAAAGTTTATGCATGTAATAAAGTAAGATAACACATACGTATTGTAAAAGAGCATCTTTCATATTCATCACCCAGTCTTGCGTTCCACTGGACATGAAGCCATGAACGATGACCACAGTATTGCGTTCAATTTCAAAATCAGTTCCTTTTAAGGTAAAATTTTGACCAAATGTAACGGTTGTGTAATTAGCTGTGTTTCGTGTTGCAAAATAAAAACGCACATCCTGTGCTTTTGTCGTGTCGGTCAATATTTTTTCTATTGCGTTAGCGAAAACTTTGATGGACAACCCTAGACAATTTAAACTTACATTATTTCGCAAATATACCGCGCTTGTAGCTGTGATTTCATTAAATGTATTATTAGATAACTCTTCAGGTATTTCACCCAATGTACTCAATCTGTCACTACTGACAGCGTCTGTAAATTCATTACTATTTACTTGTAATAAAGTTGAAAAAAATACTTGAATAGTAAAAATCAACACTAAGTTTTGTGTATAATTCATCAT
The DNA here is from genome assembly GCA_030522985.1 of Torymus sinensis. Lineage (NCBI taxonomy): Eukaryota > Metazoa > Arthropoda > Insecta > Hymenoptera > Torymidae > Torymus > Torymus sinensis. Next base: position 6,029 of record JAPYZP010007236.1, read on the forward strand.
TATACAAAAATCTTATGATGTTCAAAATTTTTAACTAAAAATTGCTAAAATATTTTAAGACTAAAGCATTTTGCATTTACCTAAGGATTATAAGTTAGCATTTTTCGTGAGCTTTTAATTTTATGATACACGATTGTAATATACATTTAGTGATAAGATTTCAATTTCTATTCAAAGACAAAGTTTTACTTCCAGTTTTATAAAACTTTTAACAAAACAAAAATTTTTAACAATATTAGTTCAAATTCAGATACATAAACGATATACATTACCTAAACCTTGTATTCGTATAGCTTGTTAAAAAGAAAATACCTAGTGCCAAAAATAAGTTGAAATATATGATTGTATGCATGATATCTTATTGGGGCACTAGATCCGACTTATTCTTTTATATATATTATTCTTTTTTATATATTATCCATCGTTCCTGGTTCTTCAGAAATTAACTATATATAGATTTTTAGAGTACAATAAACTTTTAATTTATTTCATTTTATTACAAACTTATTTTAAACAATCATAAATCATAAATTACATAGATTAGAACTATTCATTTGCACATAAGGTTACAGCGAAATTATCTTTAGTATTGATTACCTGCCGATTGTAAAACTTTAGAAAAACATTAGATTCTTGTGACCAACCTGCTGAACTCTTTATTATGTTAACACTCAAGCCATTTTGAAAAGCCTTAGATGTAGACGCATGTCTTGTTGAATGACCAGTAAAATGATCATCAATTTTGCATTCTTTCAACACTATCTTTAGCCATCTACTAATTGTTTGAGAGGTGGCTGCTTTATGTGGCCTCTTAATCGTTAACAATAAATTTGGAGTATTACCTCTTAATTGTTTGGTTTTACTTAAGTAATTAACTATATACCTTTTGATCTAAAAAGTCCCAATTCTGGCTTCATAACTTTACTATAGATATATAGACAAGTATTCAACCAAATGGCAACGCCGTAAACTGGAAGACAGTATTTTTATAAACAAACCGTAGATATTTCCTATATTCATATTTTACTCACGGAGAAACATTTTGGCAAGCGGATCACCGAAATTGAAGCGGACGGATGGGTCACGCTTTCAGCAATCCGAGTTCCAACTTTAGGTCATCGGATGACCATCTGAGAGTCATCCGTTCACCTAATGCTCGGTAATCAGCGCCACCGTTACAGTGGTAGGCATATTACTCAAGAGCGGGTAGCGGTTTCCCGCGTTTATCCGCATATGTGTAAAGCAAACCGCGGGACACGCATTTCATATAATAATTTAAATATTTTATCAAATATTATAGGTATTAGTACATTGTGACACTAGTGTGGATTTCATACGCAGTATTTTATACCACGAGAGCAGTTGTGATTTTTAGGTTAGAGTGCCAAACCGCCCGCTCTTGAACGGTGGCGCTGATTACCGAGCGTTAGGTGAACGGATGACTCTCAGATGGTCATCCGGTGACCTAAAGTTGAAACTCGGATTGCTGAAAGCGTGAGCCATCCGTCAGCTTCGATTTCGGTGATCCGCATGCCAAAATTTTTCTCCGTGCTGGTATTATAAAGTACGCATCCTTCAGATCTATGTGTTATGTTTTTAGGTTTAGCAAAGTGGTGGGTTTTTGTCAGGATTAATAAGTTTAACTCGAACACTCGCGAGTAAAATATTAAAAAGAATGTTTATTAATAAAATAAAATAATAATGTGATAAAATTAAGATTAATTATAACTTTAGCGTTCGACTCGTTACACGCAGCTTACTGCCTCTCGCGACTAACTCGCCTTCACCGCTCGGCGGTCCCAAAAGGTCTGAGGGCTTCGAACGTTCGTCGTCACGGCATACGCGGTTACCGCAAGAGAGCGCCACTATGCATACGAGGCGGATAACCCAGGCGCATTAAATACTTATAATATACCTGAATTCGTTACATATGCTACACATAAAATCACCTTTCTGAAGAATATTAAGTTGCAGAACGAATGTCATCCATTTTAAAATGTTGTAAGAATACAAAGTTATTAAATTTTTTTTAATTTAAAATAAAGATGATATAAATTGATCTATAAAATATTTCGTTTCTTCAATTACTCCCATATTATATGTTTTAATTTTTTTATATATTTCCTAAATGAGTTCTGTCTATATCAGAAAAATTTGGTTCCTTTATTTGTTTAACCTGTTTTATTAATGGTATTTCATACTCCTGTATTATACTTAGCATGAATTCGTCATTGGTTATCTCCCGCCATTTATTGACAAATAATTGAAGCCTACCCGCTGTATTTACCTCATTTATTTCTCGTTCTGACTCTGCATTGGGTATGATTGTGAGTACTCTCGTTGAGCTTTCGGTGGCTCTGAGTATTCCTGTGTCCGGGGTTCCTAGATCGGTAGTATTTCCTCGCTCCGCGGTTCATCGGGTCCCCTTCTCTTCTCCCCGACGAACCTCTCCAGTTTACTGAATTATTTGGCTTTGAGGTTCTTTTATTTGGTGTGGATTTCAAGTCTTTGCCTATTATTTCGACCACTTTCACATTATTTATTAAGTCTTTTACATTATTGTCAAATAAAAATTGAGTGGACTCAGCTTTATCTAAAACCGATTTAATTTTCTTATCAAAAGAAGGTCCTTGCGATCATCCATGAATGCAATAAATCTGCATGAATTTTTACAGAATCTGATAAGATCTGAAGCAATACATCTCTATCCACTGGTTCCTTCTTATCATTAAGGTAATGTAGATTGTAGATACCGACATAATTTTAGAACATCTACATCTTTTGTAAATTGTAATAGAATTGCTCAAGAATAATTTTGAGTATAGACTTTACATATTCGGAGAGCCTGACAGACTTGTTTTGCTAAAAACCTACGCAGAATTTATTTAATTAAATAAAAACCTCAATGTTGGTAAGTAGGAATCTGCATTTTTATCATTTTTATCTAGTTATAAAACAAGGATATCTCATGGAAAAGCTTATGGAATCACTTAAAAAAATTTTTGAGCATAGTATTTATACATACGGAGCGCCTGACAGAATTATTTTTCCAAATAAATGTTTGAATATTAATTTATTAAATAATGAATTTCAGTTAATTTTGAACCTTACATCGCCTTAAGTATCATACTCAATACTGTACCCATCAGCGACAAGCTTGATCCAATTAAGTTTTGGTAATTATAGAAATATTTGTCCCTCTTAACCGCGTCTTCTTTCAAATTGCATTTTATCTCTTCGTTCAACTTTGGTGCATTTAAATCAATATTTTTGTATTTTTTAGGTACTAATTTAAGTATTTCCATTCGTTCAGTTTTGGAAATTCCTGCTTTTAACCAACAGTTTACTCGATCAACAACGTCCTCAATCCAAGTGGCTTCTTTGATCTTATTCTTTTCAGAATGATCCCCCATAAAGACAGTAGGTTCATCTACATCCGACGATCCATCATTTTCCGCATTAACAGATTTATTTTCTTTATTGCTCGTGTCCTCTTTCTCGACTTTTTGCTCATCGTTTGTGTAATCAATAGATGAATCTATGAAAAATATTTATGCGATAATTAAAACATTCTTAATTGTATTGTTTCAAACTTCTCTCTGCTCGTGTCTTCGCTTAAATGAAGCTCGGTTGGACGTATATTTTTATTCATTCATTATTTCAGTAATTTTTTTAACTCTGCACATGTCTTCGCTTAAACGAAACTCGGCTGGATATGTATTTTAACCTTATTTATTGAATAGGTATTAATTTATTTATATATACACATCTAATTTTAATCGTTATGAAAGAATATAAGTGATATTTCTTAAGTCGGCACGTGTCTCAGCTTGAACATGAGCTCGTTGTCACGTATGTTTACACACAGCAGATACGTTTTTTTTTTCGTATGTGCGAATTATATTAAAGGAATATTTTTCGGCACACGTCTTCGCTTAAACGAAGCTCGGCCTATGGATTTTATTGTGTGATATAAAAAAAAAGAATTTTTCTTCTTTTTTCAAAAAAATTTTTACCTGAGGCATCCGCATCTGTTGCTCTTTAATGCTCGTCTTGCAATTTTCTTAATCTTTTACTCATTAGAGCCATTTCCGCTTCAAGCTTCTCCATCTCAGCTTGCGACTTTGATCGCTTCCGTGAAGCCTGCACATCGACGTCCGTCATCCTTGTTGAGACAATCGGAGAGCTTCTTCTCAAGCGATGACATAAGAGCGCGCGCGGTGGAAGTATCCACAAGTAGTAACTTATAGAGTGTGGTTTTTTCAAATACTCTAAGGATGGCGTTGTCTGCAGTCAAAAGGATGGTACTACATATAGTTAATCTCTGAAGAACAAGGAACGACAGATAATATTAATCAACGCGCATGAGAAGAACAATGAGCCCAAAAGAGAGAACCGGAGGAGTGTAATAGGTAAACTTACGTCCGAGAGGCTATTCACATGGAAACTTAGAGTACGCAGTTGATTGCAGATTTCAGATAATTTTCTTCAACGATTTCAGTGATTGGGAAGTTGATTTTTTTTGCTTCCACCCAGAGGAAGCTTTGTGATAGTAATTTTTGAGTTGTTATAAAACATGTTATAATTGTTTTCCCAGATGTTAGGAATCAAAATACATGGTTTTTTTTAAATGTCTGTATGGATGCATGTGCGTGTGCGTGTGTGCGTCTGTGTGCGTGTGCGCGTGGGTGTGTGTGTGTGTGTGTGTGTGTGTGTGTGTGTGTGTATGTGAGTGTGTGTGTACTGGTGATAACTTAGTCGTTACGGATTAGAATAAAAAACATAACCTATTTTTCGATTTTTTCTTTTTTTTATAACCGATTTTGAATTTTTAGTTTTTTTCTATTTTTTAATGTGTTACAGTTATTATTACTTAACATCATAAATTTGTGTTAAAAGGTCTTTAAATAACCTACATTTACTTATTTTTTTTTAATTTAAATTATCTTTAGTTTGTTATTGATGAAAATATGGTTTATACTTTTATAATTTATTTCTAAAAAAATATTTTATTTGTCGACTTCAAATTTTACACTTACCTAATACACCATTTAGCTAAAATTTCAAAAGATTATATTCATTTGTTTTCGAGAAAAAAATTATTTTAGAAATAAAAGTAAATTTTATTTGGTGATAACTGTCGTAAAAGACAATGAATCTTTTTGAAATTTGGCAGAGAGGAATCTTTTTGATATCTAAGGATCCAGTTAGTTGCCCAAAATAGTCTTAAAAAAGTTTAATACTTAAATCGCTTTAAATCTAAGTGGGAGTAGGTTTTTTCCCACTATTATATCATACAAATAAAATTTGTAAAGCGAAACCAGAATTCGATACTTGTACGAAAATTCATATTGTATTATAATGTATAAATGAACTTATTTTGTGTTACGGAACTGTCATTTACAGACGGTTACGGAACTGACATTTTAGCAATTATTGGCTCATTTAGCTTAATCAAGTAATATAAATAATTTTCCTGCGTATAGGTTTCAATAAGTACTTACCATTAACTTGAAAAAAATATGTATAACTTCTTGATATGGAGCATTACAATATTGTAATTAAGCAGTTAAGTATTGTTACAGAACTGACATATTGTGCTTTTTTTTATTTCGGAATTTAATATCAGCTCGCATTTGCAAACATTTCAAATTTCCGGCGCGTCACCCACGTGCATTTCAATGGTATAACGTATAGTTTGAAAATCTACAGGTTAGTGACGATCTATAGTGATCTAGCCTACGTACTTTTGATCACCGATATTGTAGCATTCAACATTTTGTCGGAAGCCGACGACAAAAAGTAAGCCTCTCGTAATAATTATGAATAGCATTTTTTAATAGTAAAACTATAAGAAATATATTGTGTTAACTCTATAGTTTATGATGTACGTACAGATATATTTTTAATGAAGCTTACTTTTGTGTATAGTACCGTTTCATACCCAAATTTAACTTTCGAACATCCTACGGAACTGACATTTGAGGCCTATTTTGTGGATTCGTTTTAAATTAAAGCAAGCGTACTGGTTTATGATCGTTGCGCTTTGTAGTTAGTGATGTTATACACCAGAAAAAAATTATTGGAGATTTTATTTTTAAATATATGAAGGCTCCAAAAACTTGGACACAGAATTGGCAAGTTACGGCGGAATCACACATATAGGTCTTTTGGGTCACTGATTTCAAAATTGCAATAAAAATTTCAAATTTCAAAATGGCGACCAAAATCTACAAAAACGGTGTTTATATTTGTAGAAAAACATTTGTATATAGTTCTTTGGGGTCACTAATTTCAAATTTGAATATAAAAAATTAAATAAAGAAACTAATTTCCATTCAAGCGTCAAACGCTTTTTGAAAAACGTAGTTCAAAATTTTTGAGTCAAAGTGGAAAAATTGGCTGTAATCATATTTTACGTGTAACTGCAATCTACCACTTTTATAAACATGACAAACATATTTACAGACCGTTTTTGTAGATTTTGTCCGCCATTTGTAATCCGTCATTTTGAAATTTAAAATTTTTATTGCATTTTTTAAATCAGTGACCCAAAAAATCTACATACAAAAGTATTTGTACAAAAATAAAGACCCTTTCTTTTTAGGTTTAGCTCACCATTTTTAATCCTCCATTTTCAATTTTGAAGTTTTTATTGCATTTTTAAACCAGCAACCCCAATAACTCTTTAGTCTACATTGTCTTTTAAAAATAATCAGCCGTTTCTGAGAAAATGCCACTTATTTAGAATTTCTAAGCTATTTTCAATAATAAATAATATTCCGGGAGTTGGATTTTCTTGGATTTTGAATGTCATTCAGACGATTTTTTTACGATTTAAAAAAAAATCGTCCTTGTTACAATTTTCCGCGGGTTAAAAGCTAGATTTACTGGCACGGGCGTTGCGCCATCTTCACCCGCGCACGCGAGATACGTTCTTCTTCCTCTCAGCCGTCGATATATGGATGTCAAATCTTAATATCTGCAGGACTGAAACTTTTTAGAATAACCAATTAGAATACCTAAAAATACAGAATAATGATAGTCTACCGCGTCGGAAGTGTTGCCATCAAGGGTCTACCACCCACGTAAGGTGTTGAAAGATTAAGTTTTTCGACTTATTTCTACAAGGCTGAAATTTGTTTTCTCAAATAGTTAAGTTTATAAAAGAACAAAAAAGACAGTCTGCCGATCACCCAATATTGTTAAAGCCTTGATAGACGCGATGGAATGCACGATCTCCGAGCGCAGCCGCTACGCCGATCCGCTATAAGCCGCTCTGAATAATTCTACATACCGGCATTAAATTAAAATCTACCAAGCAGCGTTTTTGTCTACAAGTAACTTACGTTAATTATTGTTAAATAAACGTCGTCTACTTTCGATGCTAATAAAACTTTGGTAGATATAGCCAGTCTTAACGCGGGCACTTGATTGCCATATATATACAATATATTAATTTCATAATTATTCGATATTAATTCATAAATTAATAAAATTAATTAATAAAATAATTATTAATTTGTTTTATTAATAAAATTTATTGTTGTACAATTTTTTTAAAATTAAATAACAACATTATTATCATATAGTTTATTCTTCATTTTAAGTAATTTGAAAGGAAAAATGAATAACGAAAAGTTCAATTACTGCTATTGGGGCTCGGTGAATATTGGTTGGCTATTCTGTGAGATTGTAAACGGTTTTGTACCTGCTTCCTATAAATACGCTTGTTTCGGCTCCAACCGTTCGGGATGTTACCCCCTCTTCATCCTTACAGCATGGAATTCACTGTTCCGCCAGCTGCTCATCACTATGGCCTTAACTCATTCGTGGTGAAGGACGCATTTCGTAATGGATTCCTGGCTATACTGTTTCGTTTGTCAACAGAACCCGAAAGATCAAACAATCGTGCAGTTCACAGAAGAAAAGTTTGCAAAATGTTTAGAAATTTTCCAAATAAAAAAGAAATACCAATTGGTATACAGTGATGTGATATTCCCAGCAAAATTGAGTGGTTTTGAAGGTTATCATTCAAGATGTTACCGTCGGTTTACGGCATTAGCGCAAAAGTACAAAAACCCTGTCCGTCAGAATGCTGAGCCTTGTGCAAGTACGAGTACAGAAGCACCAGCGACTGATTTATGTACCTCTGCCAAGTAAGTAAATATGTCTGTAAGCGACGCAATGAGGTGCACGTCTCTTTCGAATTTCGTACCGTCACCCCCCGCCCCTCTCCCTCTCCCCCCCCCCCCCCCCCCCCCCCCCCCGCTCCGCCCCCCCACTCCTTCTATATGTATTATATAGTGTATATATATATACGTATTCTTTCGCGCAGAGAGAATACCGTGTATATGAAACTATAACTAAGCTTGTTTCCGTTTTATTTTGCTTTGTGCCCCTAGTGGAAATTTAATTTGCTCAAAGTGGTTTAAACAATTCGGTACTGTTCAAATCTGTTTAAAACTGTTGAAAAGTGTGAATTTTTGGACGTTTAAAACAGTTTTAAACAGTTATGAACAGTTTTGAACAGTTTTAAACAGTTATGGATAATTTTAAACAGTTTTAAACCATTCTGAACATTTGTATTGAAAATATATTGATCATCAGAAATTTATTTGAACAGTTCAAAACTAATCTAAACAATTTTAATACAAAAGTTCCGAACTGATTAAAACTGCACCAAACTGTTTGAAACCATTTATAAATGTTCAAAACCGTTTAAAACTGTTTAAAATCGATTATAACTGTTCAAAACTGTTTTAAACATATTCTTTTTAATTTATAATATTTTAATACAAAAGTTCAAAACAGTTTAAAATTGTTCTTAATGTTAAAAACAGTTTAAAATTGTTCTTAATGCTCAAAACAGTTTGATACGGTTCAAAACTGTTTAAAACTGTTCAAATCAGTTCTCCTATAGAACTGTATATAAATGTATATGAATTATGTCTCTATGTAATTATGTATAAATATGTAAGGTTGTAGTTATTTATATACAATTACATGCAATTATATATAAGTACATGCAATTTTCTAACCATGAATGGTCATATACGACTGAATATCATTTTGCATGGTTCTAAGCAGCTGTACATAATCTTAGGTAAAATCCATGATTATGCATGGTGATATATGTTTATGTATAATGGTGTACAATTTTATACATCAATATAAAATTATATGATGAGTAATACATTACTAAAAATTTATATGACAATACGAAATTATATAAAGTTATACATAATTGTATATAAATATATATGACCATGCATATTTATACA
>JAPYZP010007242.1:0-10204 GCA_030522985.1 Torymus sinensis
ACACACACACACACACACACACACACACACACACACACACACACACACACACGCACACACACCACACACACACACACGCATCTATACAAACATTTTCTAAAATCATGGGATAAAAACTTTACAAAACTTTCTCTAGGAGGAAACAAAATATAAATGGATAAGAAGTTACAAGTAGTTTCTGGAAATGATCCTACATCCTACCTATTTTGGAAACCAGCGTCGAAAATAAAAAATATTTTCTACTTTTTCATATTTTTCATTATGTTTTTAAATCTACTTAATGTTATCAGATTCGGACGCAAAAATATGAATCTATAAGAAATCAAAAGTAATTTTGGAAAATGCTCCCACTTCCAACCGATTTTTGAACCCCCTATGGAATTTTATTATATTTTAAAGACTTTATACACTGTTTTCGTGTACAAAATAGTTGCGTACGATGTCGCCGAAAGTCGTCAATTGCATTCATGAAAAGGGGGCATAAGGCGATTTCGCAAAAAAAAAAGATGAAATAATTTTTTCACAAATTTATACACAATAATATAGAGATTGTTATTGATCCAAATAGAGAAGTTTTAGAGTACATTACGTAAATAGTACGCAAAATAGGTCATTCCTGCACGAGTCGAGTTTGTCGCCCGACGCAGCAAGGCGATTTTATTGGAAGCATTATATTCTTAAACGCCTAAGGAAGTTGTCTAGAATATTCCAGTACTCTATGTGTTGTTGTTAAAAATTTTTAGTCTTTTTCGTGATCCTCTCGAGTCGTGTGCACGTCGTAACACGTATAAGTATATAAAAGATTATAAAATTTGAAATTATTCAAGCCTGTGACCGTCTTACATAGTCCGACCGCATCAGTTTATCAATACCCTAACATGAATCTAATATACCTGGCGCTTCTATGTGGCTTGATAGCTACTAGTGTTGTACACAAATGTAAGTACTTTATAATTAAACCATACATTAATAAGCAGTTTTATTAATAATAAATTTACAACAAATTTTTCATTGCCATTGCAGCAGAAGCAAAAGTGTATGTCGAATCCATAGTCGACGGTAAAGTCGTGACTGTAGACCAGCACACGTATGTAGTTTCGATTCTGAAGAACCAAGTTCACCACTGTGGTGGCGGCATTCTCAACAACAGGTACATCATTTCCGCGGCCCGCTGCTTCATCGATCCAGTCAACAACGGATTTGTTAACGCGGCGTACATAGTCGTAGCCGGTGCTCTGTATGCTCAGAACTATCTCGAAGTGCATCGCGCGATGAGAGAGGTTGACAAGATTTACATCCCACGAGAGTTCCATCCCTATGGGGGAAAGTTCGCTGATATCGCTGTAATAGAGGTACGGGTTTGTGGTTGTCACTTCGCATAATATCATATTAATTGAAAATTACATTACACCCTCTTTTATGGTATAGCTGGAGACAAACTTGGACCTGAACCTGTTCATAACCAACGTTGTTTTGCCTCCTTTAGGGAGTCAATTTTCATCCTATGTGAATCAGGTGGCCGTCGTATGCGGTTACGGTCACAATTGGGTTACCGCAACCGACACTGGTAGCGATTCCTATGGACGGAGGTTCGCTAAGGTGGACATTATAACAAACATAGCGTGCCATCGTTTCGTGCCAGACATCAGGAATAGCCAACTTTGTGGTCACGTTAGGCAACGGTCCCATGCTCACCCCGAAGGGATTTGTGAGGTAATTAAATTCAATATATCTTTAGTTATTCATATTCTTAGTGAGAAGGTGAATCTAAGTCGGTTATCGGTTTATTTTAAGTACCTAAATTATTACAATATTTTCAATTCGCTTTATTAACCATCCATTTTATGTCCACACTCACAGGGTGACAGCGGAGCTCCTCTTGTTATCCGTAACACTATTATTGGTGTTCTGAGCAATGGTCCCCCGAACTGCAGGGAGGATTTAGAGCCAGCTATATACACTAGAGTTACGTCGTTCATACCGTTTATCACATATGCCATGAACGGTGTTCATGCAGCCAATATGCGTTTAGCGAGATACATAGTCGGACGCCGCCCTATGAAAGTATTGGTAGAGGAGTTCAATTTTATGAATAGACACGATTAAAAATTTTACGTAAAATATGAATCCTGTGTAATTTAAATTTGCTATAAAATTTCTTGTGTAAAATTTTACACATTATTTGTGTAAAATGTACACAAGCCTCTGTCAAATTTTTAATTACACAAATTTTGTGTAAAACGTTTAATTATCCAAAGTTTGTGTAAAATGTTCAATTTACACAAACTTTGTATTAATTTCAAATTACACAAGTTTTTGTGTAAATTTTATTACATCGAAGACGAGCGTCTGATTTTCCACAAATTTTTGTGCAAAACCACGATTTTACACAAATCTTGTGTAAAATTTGTACACGATGTTTTTGTACATCATTTACACAAATTTTTGTGTAAAATAGTAACATTCATATTTTACACAAACATTGTGTAAAATAGGCACATAATTTTTAAGAGTGTATGATAAAAACCACTTTCCTCACTAATATGCATGTCTGCATTGACGTATTTTGACAATTGACGTATTTTGCGCACTATTTGCGTAATCTACTCTAAAAATTCTTTATTTGTATCAATAACAATCTCTATTATTGTGTATAAATTTGTGAAAAAAATATTTCATCTTTTTTTTGCGAAATCGCCTTATATCCCCTTTTTGTTTCCAGGCCCTAAATTGAGATCCAATCTTAATTAATTGATTAAAAACTACCTATAATTAAGTATTCGAATGTAATCAAAGACTTTCGGCGACATCGTATGCAACTATTTTGTACACGAAAATAGTGTATAAAAAGTCTTTAAAATATAATAAAATTCTATTGGGGGTTCCAAAATCGGTTGGAAGTAGGGGCATTTTCTGAAAGTACTTTTGATTTCATATTGGTTCATATTTTTTCGTCCGAATTGGATAACATTAAGTCCTTTCTTAATAGAATGATGTGTCGTCGATTTATTCGAGTCATAATTGGCTGTGTATTAACGTTTATGATTGGTTGATTGTGCAAATGTGCCATTGTGGCAAATTTGAATTAGTTTGAAACTTAAATGTAAGAAATACAATATTATAAGATGTTTGATATTTGATAATACAATAAAAATAATTTTTTATATTATCATATGTGCTATTTCAAAAATTAAAAAGTGAATTACTTGAAATCCATCATAGACATAACTTCTAAGTTCGATATCATAGTAAAACGCGCGTACGAAAACATCGCGTGCACATTTTTAATAAATATAAAATATTTTTATTTTACGTGCTATTGTTACACGTACAATAATTATTATTAAACGTGCGGTACTTTTGCTCCATTTGCAGTAACAAAGTCAACTAATTTATTGATATCTGAAAAAATAAATGATCACTCAAGAAGAAATTCTTGCAAAAAGTGCGACATTATTAATGAATAATCTTTTATCCATTTCACAAATTAAAGCAATATAAATCACTTGTATACCCGATGGACATTGATTCTGACAATGCATACCCCGTTAGTGACCGTGACACATAATATTTTAATCGTTAACATAACTCGAAAATGATATGAACATGCAAAAGGTTATGTGTGAATGCCACTAACGGAGCATGCATAGCTAGAATCAATTTCTATCGGGTGTACATTGATCATTCGAAGTGATTGTTTTTGTTGTATATATATAGGTTAATGACTTTGAATATGTTGACTAAACCTCTCTAAAACAATCTATTAATAAAGTCTGCAGTTGCCTAGTTAACAACTCAGAAATATGCGCGGCGAAAGTTGTTGTCCGTGGCGATAACCCTAGCAATGGGTAAATGTCCTTCTTTCGCCATCGAAAACAATGGCGAAACCACGTAATTTCCACCAGGGCATCAAGAAATAGTATATTACACAACAAGGGACGTAAAGAGTTGGCCAGTCCCGAGCACTGGCAATTTGATGTGTGGCAAATATGTGCTGTGGGGTGGCCCTCTTCATCCCCATGTTGAGTATACGATTTTTCACCATACCCAGGCTGAAAGTACCACTTTCGCTCCCGATTCCGAAAAGTGAATGTGGTATTTTCGGCCCGGGTATGGTGAAAAATCGTATACTCAACATGGGGATAAAGAGGACCACCCCAGAGCACGTGTTTGCCGCCCGAGCCGAAGGCGAGTTGCACGTGCTCTGGACTGACCAACTCTTTACCTCTTTTGTTGTGTAATATACTATTCAGTTGTCGTACGATAACAAGAGTAAAAAATCAACTACTCGTCTTGAAATTTAGCACAGATGTATAGATCCACATATCTTTAGATCGAGTTGCTTGCTTGAAGAAATGTGGCAGTTACGACCAAAGATATAAGAGGTTAAAAAATTTTTGGACATATTTTTGATATCTCCTTTTCACAGAATATTTGACCAATCAACTAAAAATTTTAACAACTTATTACTTTTATTAAAAACAATATTCAAATAATGATAATTGCTTTTTAATGCGAAACAATAACAAGGGTAAAAATAACCAATCACCTTAAAAATCATATCGGAGTCGAAAAATTTAACTATTATAAATTTTTCTCTTTGAGAAAGAAAAATTAATAATTTGTAATATTAATAAATAACTGTAATTAGAATTGTGTAATAAAATAATGCAATAATTTTATTGTGTATCACTAAACATTAATTAAAGGAATCAATACATTTAATTTGACGAAGATGAGTGCCAATGAATTGGCAGCGGTTTTCTTATTTTTTAATAGCTCATAACACCCAAACCAAATGGTGACTTTAAAAAAAAATCACAATAATGTAGAATATAAATGGGTATAATCTGTAAAAATTTGAATACATTCTGTCGGCTCGTTTATAAGTATAAAATAAAAAAATGAATAAAATGAGTTTTCTATGCCTAAAGTTTAAGGGAGTAAAACTGGATTAATCATTTTAAAATTTCTTGTAGGAATACATTTGGACTACCTCTCGGTCTGTTTCTTTGGGCAAAAGAATTGGTCCACAAGTTTCCGAGATATTTGAGCTTAAAATTTTTTCAATCTTTCTTTCAAATCGTAATTTCTCGAGAACGGTTCGATGAATCAGCTTAAAATTTATAGACAATTTTGTGTAGGTTATAGACAATATACTTGTGAATTTTGATGAAGATTCTGTAATTTTTTGTTGAGATAGTTGATATTTAAAATTATCGCCTTTTTCAAATTAAAGTCAATTTTGTTGTCACATGATAACTATAGAAAAGAGAAAATCAGAAAGTGATATAAATAAATATGAAGAAATTGACAAAGAAAGTTTTTTTAAATGAATTAGAAATTATAGAAGATAAAGAACTTATCCAATCAACAATCAACGATAATTTATTAATAATTTACCATTAAAAAAATCAAAATTAGAAGTATAATTTCAATTATTATAATATGTACACAATTATTTATAATAATGATACATACTTATTGAATCATTTAAAAAAAAATATAATAAATCAACATAAATTAAATTTAAAATATTTCATATACATATAGGAACGATAAATTAATTTGGACGAAGCTACGTGCCAATCAATTGGCAGCGGTTTTTTTCGTCCAAATCGGATAACATTAAGAAAGTCGATTTAAAAAAATAAAGAAAAGTAGGAGCATTTTCAGAAAGTACTTTTGATTTCCTATCAATTCATATTTTGTTCGTCCGAATCGGATAACGTTACGTCGGTTTAAGAAAAATAAAGAAAAATATGCAAAATTAGAAAATAATTTTTTTCAATGCAGAATTTAAAATTATGTTTGAAGTAGGCACATTTTCTGAAAAAGTGATGTAACGAATTTGCGTATTTGGCGATATGATTGTAGCTACTATATTTAGTGCGACGGCAGACGGGTGGGAGTGGGAGCAGATAGGCGGTCACAATAAAGAGCACTCACGGTTTGTTTAGTTTAAATATGCTGACGTTTATTGATAAACTGCACAATAAAACCGCTCCAATTTCCAATGACAAAGTTCTAATTAGTTAAGTAAATAAAGCAAAAGGAATGTGAGCCACGGTCCTTAGTCGCGTTAGAGAGGCAACCCGGACCGGCTTCCGCAAGGGCTCGTCTACGAAGAAGGAGAGCGCAAGACCCAAAAGTCGCATACAAAAAGGGAGGTGGGAGCGACGCTGCGAGAATTGTACGGCACGTATGCGCAGTGATTTCACACGAGCGTGACTCAACAACGGCCTGAACAATATTCATAAAGGCCTAAGAAAGTTATTTGGAATATTTCCATACTCAATACATTGTTACTAAATAGAATTTTTCGTTAGTGTTGCGATAAATGCAGTTGAAGGCCGTGCGCAATGGTACACGTGTTACGACATGCGCACGACTCGAGACGATCATGAAAAATTCTACAAATTTTGAACAACGAGACATAAAGTACTGGACTTTCCAGAAATCTTCCTTAGGCGTTTAAGAATATAACCGTTCCAATCAAATCGCGAAATTCCAAAAAATCGGGAAATAATTTTTTTATTTGAAAATGTAGGTTTAAAATACCGAAGAAAATATTTTAAAATTCGCTATTTGTATAAATAACAATCTCTATTTTTGTGTATATATTTGTGAAAGAAAGTGTTATGTTCCTTTTTCGTTTCCAGGCCCTCAATTGAGATCCAATCTTACAAAAACTACCTATAATTAAGTATACGAATGTAATCGACGACTTTCGGCGACATCGTACGCAACTATTTTGTACACGACAATAGCGTATAAAAAGTCTTTAAAATATAATAAAATTCTATAGAGGTATCCAATTGTTTATCAAAAACTTATGAATCTTATAAACAATTGTCACTTTACCGGTATTGATAATTTTTTAATTTTCATATCGGTACCTCATTCTGTAATTAGAAATGTAACATAATAAGACCTTCAAAATTGAAATCGGATAAGAAATAAAAAAGATTCCTGTGTTTTGTTAAATTTTTTTTAGATGATGGTATCTTCTTTATCAATAATTAAATTTGGTTTTAAAAAATGTTTCTCTTTTGTTTAAGTACGCTTCTTTCCAATTTACATCATCACTATATTGTAATATACAAAAAAGAAATTGAAAAAATATTTTACATTTAACTTCAAGTTTGAGACAGGAACAACCTTAAGTAGACCCGAAATATATGAGTCATGCATATTAATGAGGAATGTGGTTTTTATCGTATATTCAGAAAATTGAAACTGAATGATATTCAGAATTGACAGTTACGTAAGGATTATTATATAAGTACAATATTATTGAAAATAGATATTAAATGTTCTATTCGATTCCTTAAAAAGATTGAGTGATTGGATCCATGTCATAAGATGTATGAATAATAATAACTTTCTAAAGCTATCATACGATAAAAAATGCTAATTATTGTTTTTATTATACCTTCGATGAAGGTATAATAAAATCCAGCAAATCAGAAGCATGCAATTGTGTTGTGTGGCACCCTCTGTGTTGACTTTCAAGTAAAAAATGTGCATCCTTGTGAGGGCCAATTCCAAAAAGAATAAATTTACAAACAATCCTTAAGTTGATTGCAACCAACTTAAGGATTGTTTGAAAATTTATTATTTTTGGAATTGGCCCTCACAAGAATCCACATTTTTTACTTGAAAGGAACATGCAAATTGCGTTAATTAAAAACTACTACTATTTTCTACACAAAAATTACAAATTTTATCCTAATCAATGTTATATACAAAGAGTTACAAGATTTTCAAGGAAAAAATGTCAAATGTTGCTGTAAGACCAAAAATTAAAAAAAAAATTGAATTTTCAATGGTGCATAGCTTTTTATATTTATGCAAATATCTACCTAAAATTCTATGAACATGTTCTTTTCATGAAAAACAAAAAATATAATTTCTATATCTCTCTCTCTCTGTCTCTTTGTGTCTGTCTGTCTGTCTGTCTGTCTGTCTCTCTGTCTCTCTCTCTCTCTCTCTCTCTCTCTCTCTCTCTCTCTCTCTCTCTCTCTCTCTCTCTCTCTCTCTCTCTCTCTCTCTCTCTCTCTCTCTCAAATCTCCACAAATTTTACATGATTCTATTTTGCTGTCTCGACGTCTCTGTCTCTATTTCTCTGTCTTGATGTCTCAGTTCTTATTTGTCTGTCTCAACGATCTCTATTTCTAGGTCACTACATCTAGGCCTCTAAGTCTCTGCCTCTACGTCTTTATCTCTAGATCTCCGTGTCTACATCTCTGTCTCTGATCTCTGTCTGTACATTTCTGTCTTTAATATATGTCTCTACCTTTCTTTTCCTCTAACTCCCAGTCTTTACATTTTCTCTCTACATCTCTATCTCCATTTCTCTGTCTTGCCGTTTCTCGACGTTTCTATCTCTACTTTTTGTCTATACGTCTCTGTTTCTACATATGTGTTTCTATTTCTCTGCCTTGATGTCTCTGTCTTCTATTTCTCTGACAATTCATCCAGGTCACTACGTCTCTGCCTCTACGTCTTTGTCTCTAGACCCGTTTCTTTACGACTCTGTCTTCAATCTCGGTAATTAATAATTAAAAATATTACTTATGTCGACTGTAATTTACTATTCACTGATAAGAATTTTTCAATCGGTCTGACAGTCTTATAAATTAAATTAATTAATATTAATGGCAGTCAGATTGCCCTTGTTTATAATCACCCCCGCTATAATCACCCCCGCAGAATCTGAAATAAAAACTTAATTAATACCTGGAAAAATATTGTTAGCAAAGGACAATCTGACTGCCACCCAATTGCTAACAATATTTTTTCCAGGTTTTAATTAAGTTTTTATTTCAGATTCTGCGGGGGTGATTATAAACAAGGGCAATCTGTCTGCCATTAATATTAATTAATTTAATTTATGAGACTGTAAGACCGATTGAAAAATTCTTGTCAGTGAATAGTAAATTACAGTCGACATAAGTAATATTTTTAATTAATAATTCATAGATGTATATTAAATGGAAGAATTTAATGTTATCAATATCTGCTGCACTCCTCCTGTGTAAATATATATAAACAAGACTTTCCTCACTCCCTCATTCATTTGGTCAAAGTGTTCCAGACCAGCGCTACGTGCCCTGAGGTGTATACAAAAATTGATGCTTCAATCCAGTGGTTATTACAGACTTACAAATCAAAATATAGGAGCCAGAGAGGTGCTAAAATGTTGTTTTTTATATATACTTTTGAGGTATAAAGTTGTTTTCCTACATAGATTTAAAAAAATAATTACCTGACTAATTATACTAAAATCTATTTTTCAGGCTTTAACGCAGACTTGTCCCCTTAAGGTAGTTATATCCCCACTACGTGAGTCAAAACATCAATGGTTAACATTTGACCAACGATGTATAACTATGTAACAAAGTTTTTTATCTAAATACATGTTTATGCGCATGTTTACTATTTTAAAGTAGTAGTAACTATAATTGGTCTAGTTATAACCATCTTGTTTGTTTAAGACCTATTTGTTTGAAAATAAAATTACATTCATTTCAAAATTTCGGCTAACCTCAAATTTTTATTGATCATAACATTTGAACTAAACGATAAATCTTTTTCAATTTGAAATATGTGATTCTTCAATATTTGAACTAGTTTTGCTCCAAGTTTCAACGTTTTCAACGCCATTAACCGCAATGCTAAATTATACAAAAAAGGCCGAAGTTTGAACGAGTATATCTCAGAAAGTAAACGGTGAATCGCTCCCAAATTTGAAGGTATACTCATTGCTATCTAAATTAATTTTGCTGAAAGTTTCAAAAAGAAATCAAATTAAATCGTTTTAGGTGATAACTACCTTAATCGTTGGACATAGAAAACTCATTTTTTTCATTTTTCAATTTTATACTCATAAACGAGCCGACAGAATATATTCAAATTTTCACGGATTATAGCTATTTATTATAATTATTTCTACATTATTATGATTTTTGTTTAAAAAAATTCACCATTTGGTTAGAGTGCTATGAGCTATTAAAAAATAAAAACACGTTTTTGTTAATAACAAAAGAACAGCGTTGGTTGAGCGAAAAGTCTACGCTCACAATTCATGACTGTAGACTATAGTAGCGCCGCGGCGGTATATCATGGAAACTGATAGCGAATACGAATGAAATTTGAATTTTCTTCGAATGAGCTTACGTTTAGCTAATAAATAATTGG
>JAPYZP010007248.1:0-10057 GCA_030522985.1 Torymus sinensis
TTTTGTGCCAAAAGTCTTAAAACATGTTTTTAAACATTTTTTGTTTGAAAAATTTTTTTCACCATTACAAAGCTTCCTCTTTGAGGAAGCAATATCAGACTGATAATATATATGTAAATTTGTTATATTGATTAAAATGTTGTTGCAATCAAATTGAAATGAAAATCATGTAGTTTCTAGGAAAAAATTGTTTTATACAATTATAAAAGATTTAGGTTAAAAAAGATGAACAAAGGCACTCTTTTAACTATGAAAATAATTAACTCAATTAGTATTTTTATAGATTTTAACTCTGGAAATGCAAAGATTAGTTATTAAATTTTATTTTACTCACTTGAGATAACTTATTTTATTGAAAAATAATTCACTTATGTACAATTACTTACAAAAAATGTTACACGGAATTAAACTATTTGGTATCCATTCGGCCCTACCTCCCCCTAATGCGAAATTACTATATAACGGAATTTTATTTTATCCCCATCAATGAGTCTAAAAGTCATACTTAATTAATTTTCTTTCACCCAAGCACAGCGCTTTCCAGTCCTGCAAATCAAATAATTGTAGACTTCTCGTTTCAAACTTAGAAATTCTAAACTCGAAGCGAACGTTCCTGTGCACTCGTGTTCCTCGCCTCCTTCTCCTTCTCCTTTTCCATTATATATATATATATATATATATATACACATATATATATTAAGATTCTATAATACCGATAAAGTCCTGGAAACTTTCATGCAGGAGCAAAATGCGCATGAATACAGAGCTCTGAGCAGAGAACGGCCCTCTACGCCCGTACCCACCGCGCGCATGTATATTTAGGGAAAAATGAGAGGAACAGGGGCGCGAGTAGGGAGCAAAGGAGGCAGAAAAACGCGAATGTCTCGAATGCGATCGTCTCCACTACAATATTGTCGTTCTTTTACTGAAATAGCTATAGTCGACGACGTCGATTGTTCCGCATGCTAGAGTTGTTTCAACGTTGCCGCGCGACTCGGTCAAAAGTTTTTCTCAATGGCGTTTGGAATCCGTACAAAGGACAATGTAGAGGTAACACCCACCCCTTCTCCCCTTCTCCATACACGAGTACGAGATTGAGGAAAGGAAATCGAGAGAAAAAAACAGTAAAGGGGCGAGTGGTATACAGTTACACATGCCCCCCCGCGCACACTGCAGGGAGATATATGTACCTAAGCAGAACGGCAGGCGGCGGACTCAAAGAGAAAGAAAGAGCGGGAGAAAGAGAGATGGGGGAGGGGAAGAGATACGATAGTCCACGAGCGTGTTCGAAGAAGTCTTCTATGTGGACGACGACGACGACTTCTATGTCATAAAGAATATTTCATTTTATCGAAGGTAATATTAAAAACTCCGAAAGCCGTTGTACAGCGGCGATATCGACAGTATTTTCTTCTATCGTATTTTCGATGTCAGCTGTGCGGGCGGGAGGCAGAGGGGAGAACGGCTTACTGCGGAATTAATCTCTGTGTCATCGATTCCGCTGGTATTTGGTAATATGAGAGTTTATAGAGGATAATGTACACAATTATCTATCGATTTGCGCTGCGGCTCCGGTATTTTCTACAGCGACCATGGTTCTGTGTGTGTTTGCATAAATCGGTTAATTTTCTGTTTGCTTAGTAAGTAATATAATGCATAAGTTTATTCAACAAATAAGATAATTTTCGTTGTTTACCATTATCGATAGGTCGACCAAAATAATTGGTATAGCAAACACATACATGAATTCCATAACTAAAAAAACTGACTGAAGTATTAGAAACGAGCAAACAACAAATGAATTATTTCAGAACGCGGAAATAAGCTGAGACAGCTAAAAGTCTGTAAAATGATTCGCAATCTCCGATAATGATCCAACTTATAGAGGATAGTATTTATACACGTCGAGGCGGGAGACGGTTATGGGGCTGAAAGTGGAAAAGAAGAAGAAGAAGGAGGGGGAAAAACGGGGCTCAAATGAAATTGCCGAGTAGCTATAACGTTATTCGCTGCAACGTATCGTAAAACTGGGCGCGCCACGACGAGAGAGAGAGAGAGAGAGAGAGAGAGAGAGAGAGAGAGAGAGAGAGAGAGAGAGAGAGAGCGAGAGGGGTCGCCGTCGCCGCGAGAATATCTCGTTTCAGTTTTTACTGCGCCGATCGGTGAGAGCGGAGTTGCAAATCGTGCCTGCGAACCGAAACGGCGACTAGGCGCGATGCGCGCTGTAGCCTTATCGAAATCCTGAGATTTGCCGTGCTCGCCGCGCGCTGCGACTTTTCCCTTCTTTTTCCGAGGCATCAGTGCAGACGTATCTCGCGCTCCGTGACGACCTAAGCGCTCTCCGCGAGGGCGAGGACGGCGACTAACCCGTATCTATAATGTATTTCGCGGCCGCGCACGCTAAGCGCTCTCTCGTATATAAATGGGAAGGGAAAAGCCGTTAGATAGAGCACGAGGAAAAGTTAGAGAGGGCCGGGGATGGGGGAGAATGATGCACTAACAGGAATGAATTTCTCATGATTTGCGCTGAATACGTAGCCGCCTTCCCCCCTCGATTCGCCTTTGCATTTCTAACTTTTTTCTTTACTGCTGCGGCGAATGCAATTTTGCTTTTATGGTAATGACCGTGCGCTCTTTTGAGATTGGAGTGAATTTTTGAGAATGGTTGTGGAACAAGCCTTTCTTGATTGCATTTGTTGTGTGTTTTCTAATTATAAGATTATGATGATGAAGATGATGGTTTTTATTAATTTATTTATTTACAATCAGGTACATGAGCAAATAAACCAAACTTTTAATATTCGTATTACCATAGAACAGCTTCTCCTCTCTTAGACTGCTACCTTGTCGTAGTCTGGGCAACGGCTTCGGCGCCTTCCCAGACGGGTGAGAGGGCTTGCAGGACATCACTGCCACCGCGGGGACCGACATAGTCACGAATAATGGGAAGGAGTGAGTCTTACCCCGTTGCAAAAGCCTGTATGTATGAGGAGTATAACCTATAAATGGTACTCGTACTAATGGATCTCCCTATAAACGAGTTAAGATAATGAATGTAGAATGAATGGGGGTCTGACACATCCATGTCGGTGAACGAATAAGATGTAAGAAGAATGAATGACGCCCTTAGGGAGTGAGTATGGGGTCCTCCTTGGTGGCGGATAGAGCCTGCACGGCTCTATGCCGAGGCGGTCGTGCCGGGATGTGCGACTAAGGACAGGCCCCCCCCCCCCTCCCCCCAAGCCGAAGATGTGTAGCGTACCGTGCTGAATGGACTGGTTGGGTACCCGGGGTACCGAGTCTCTAATGGTGCCTCGGGAAAACAAAGCGAGCTTCCCGTCTATTTAGCCTTACTGCCATACGTGGGGCCTTGTGACAGCGGACCTCCCTTCCCAAATGACTCGTGGGACTCAAATTGAACCAAATTTTATAAAAGCGAACGAAGGAGGAAGGAGTGACGAAGCTCCAGGCTGCGCGGCGGTAGTACCTAGCACACCTGAGGTGGAGGTACTCCCGAAAAAGAAGGGCAAGCGGATGCTCGGGGACCAGGGAACTCAACCCGCTAAGCCAGTGTTTGTCTGTAACAGGAGGGCCCTGGGGACTCTGATAACGGACCAAACGCGAATAGGAACCCCAGCAAGGAGGGGACTCTTCGAAGAGCCTCGACGGATCCTGGCCGGAGGGACGGGATGGGATATTAGCAAATCAACAATCCTCAACGCAGAGTGGGCAGGATTACATGGGGGTGGTCCAAAATCCTCAGCAGAAACCAGAGACATCGGCGGAGGGGGATTCATCGGAGAACCCTGATGCTGATGCCATCACAGACGAGCTGAACGAGCTGCAATTCGCCCTGAAGCAGCAGAGACTTTCTAGAGCTCAGAAGCGGAAGCTCCTTAAGCAAAGACGGGAGCTGATGACGGCTAGGAGGACCGGGACACCGAACCACCGTGCACTCCGAGACTGAGGGAGGAGGCATCTGAGGTCGGACCGTAGGTCACGGGCGTCAAGCGGCCCAAGGGTCTCGCGGACACTCCTCCTGATGCCGACGTCGCCAGGAAGAAGCCGAACTGGGAGGCCGGCATAGAGGTCGCCAGGATACTGTACCCACTCACGAAGCCGGTCGTTGTGGAGGATTATCCTGACGTGAAGCTGCGGCCACATCACGCAGTACACGTCAGCGATGCGGCCCAGGCAGAGATGGAGAAGAGAGAGTCTGGTCCGAGTCCCAGATTCATCGGCTGCTTCTTCAAAGGCGGGGTCATCATCGTGGTGGCCGGGGACGACTCCTCAAGGACATGGATGGAGGAAATTATCCCCCGTATACAACCTTTGTAAGGAGCTAGGCTGAGTGTCGTGGAGATGAGTGCGCTTAGCAGGCAGCTCAGGGCCCCTTTTCGGATTCCTGGCCCTAGATAGAATCCGGTCGCGGTCTACTAGGGAATGGATATACCAAAGACATCCCTACAGGCGCTTAGAAAGTGCAAAGTCCAGCTGCAGTGGGGGCTCACGAGAGTAGCGACGGTAGCGAGGGTCGGGTAGGGGAGGACCGTCTTAAGAACAATGGCTAAGGATGGGATACCATTTACTCAAATCAACTTGCACCACAGCAAAGGCGCCACGGCAGTCTTGACCAGGCGCATGGCTCAGACTAGACCTCTCCGGGCCGTAGCACAGAGGAGGATGGCTTGAGATAACCAGGTGGACCACAGGCAACCAAGCCCTTTAAGGGAGCAGATTGGGTGCTTTCGGTATTCCTGCAGGAAGGAATGGATGTACTTATCGGGCACCTGATCAAACTCTTTAAGGTTAGCATTGCCGTGGAACACGTGCCATATGCATGGAAACGGGCAAGAATTGTCTTCATTCCGAAAGCAGGGAAACCTACTCACACGACTATTAAACACTTAAGACCGATCAGTCTGACCCCCTTCATCTTGAAGATATTGAAGAGGCTAGTGGATAGATACCTGCAGGACAAAGTGCTGACAATTAGGCCCTTACACTCCAAACAGCACGCTTATAGGGTAGGTCTGATTCTCATTAAGGGAAGATGCAGAGAGGCGTCCATGAACTCTAAGCAGCTTGTACTGAAACGGGTGGAACGCTGGTGCGAGGCAGCAGGACTCTCTGTAAATCCAGAGAAGATCCAACTCGTCGTTTTTACTCGGAAATACAAACTCGAACCATACAGGGCGTCCGCATTAGAGGGCAAGACCCTGGAGGTGAGGAATGCAGCAAAATACCTCAGAGTAACTCTGGACATGAAGCTGACCTGGGACAGGCACTTGCTTACCCAACGAGGCAAGACTGGACGACGGAGAGGGATAAGCTGCTCGGCAGCGGAGAGATCTGCCGCAGGGACGGTAAATGTACATTTATACCCCTGGGGCGGCCTTTGATGTGTTCAAAGGATTGAAGAATTTGGCATTCAGGGCAGACAAATCAGCATCTATTCGGACAGGCAGGAAGGTCTGAAAGCGCTGAACGCTCACAGAACGGCTTCTCAGCTGGTCTGGGATTGCAAAGCGGCGCTGAACAGACTAGCGGAGAGATACATGACTCGTCAAGTCTGGGTACCGGGACATACCGGAATAAGAGGGAACGAGATTACAGATAGACTCTCTGAACTAGGAGCTCACTCGTCCACAGACGAGTCATCAGCGCCCCTAACAGGGGTCCCTAAATCCATGGTGAAGCAGGCAATCTTCAAGTAGACGCGGATACAGCACACCAGAGATTGGCAAAGCGGTGGTGGTATCAGGCAGACTGAAGCTATACTAGGCGAGGACATCAACCCGGTCTGGACCCAATGTATATGTGGAGGCAGCAGAAAGGACGCCCGGCTGCTAGTACACATTGTTACGGGACATGGACGTCTCAGATACCACTCGACCAAATTAGGTCTGATGATATGTAGTCGGTGCAGATGGTGCGATGAAGCGGATGAGACCCCTGTCCATCTTCTGACGATCTTCCCCATGTTCGCCAGCCTAAGGCATCTCCTTTTGGAGAAGGACAAGGTTTCCGGAATAAGGGTTGCTGGTTCAGAGGGTGATACAATGGGTCTTAGACCGAAGTACCCGGGACCGAATCCCCCCTCAGGCAGCAATAATAATAATAGTACAGTTTCTAATCAATTGGGTGCACACACTTGCCTCAAAAATACATTAATAAACTACGGTTCTACGAGCTGTTCCTTGCTTCTCAATATAATTATCATCTGAGTCATTGGCAGACAACTGAGAAATCAACGATTCTTCAACGACTCCTGACTTGAGCGTACCGGACAATTGAAATGTCTTTGAATCATTAAAAGAATTGCATTTTTTAAGTCACGTCCAGAAAGTTTACCTATGAAGAATAAATATATTTTAAAACAAACGTAAGTATAATCTCATTTCTTTCAATTTTAATGTTTCTAACAAAAAAATCTTTACTACAAAAGACATTTCGATTTTTTTTAATTTTCAATGTTTCTTAGTATTCATTTAATGCTAACTAATTGTGCTAATCTACAATTATGCAAAGTCAAATCATTGAAACGTGAATTATTAAAAAAGATTATATTTTCTCCCAGGGTTTCCCACGGTGATTTAAATCATCGTTATACCATGGCGTGATTAAAAGTATTCGTAATTCGTTCATTTCTTCAATTTCACTTAAAAATTCTGAAGTTCATAACATTGCGAAAAATTCTGGTTTCTTATAGCAGTACAGGTAATGTTAAAAATAAAAACAAGAAAGAAAATGATGAGGAGTTGAAAGTTGTTATTTATGTTACCGTTGATTTATCAAATATTTAGTATTATTAAATAATTGTTTAATGATAGTTATAGGTTTACTATTAATCACGAGTTCTAGCTTCGGTAAAAAGCTTTTATTGGTTATTAAAAGTTATGAGCCCATATGTAAATTGATACATAAATGTAATGTGTAAATAATACTAAAATTGAAAACAATCAATATTTATTTTTAAATTAAAAATTTTAATTTAAATTAAAAATAGTGTTATTAGCTTAAAAGTTTCAATTTAAAATTGTATCATTATACAGTTTATTGACTTTTTTTCTTAAAATTCACTATAATCAGTCTTATATATGAGTATTGAATAATTACTGAATAAGGGTATTTTTTATTTTTTTAATCAATTTCGTATCTATCAATACTGCAGTTTGAATTCCGTCTTCTTTGAGCAATTGATAGTATATTATCAGCTTAGGAAAAGTTTTTTTTAATTATTTTAACTTTAACTAAATTATAAATGTTTATAATTACTTATTAGTTATTACAGTATTCCCCCGTAATATGACCGCTATGTGTCTCTAATCATACTTTCACAAGTTATTTATGAGACAAAAAAGGTCCCGAGAAAAGATATCCCCACATTAAAAAATTTTCATGTACTTTAAAAACTCCCTTCGACCCGGTTCCAATCACGATACTATGCTGTTACCCATATATGGAGCTAGAAACATTTTACTGCCAAATTAGCGGGTATTTCGTATCGCCGGTGACTATTCATTTGCTTCTAAAAGCGTCATTTGTGCTACTTTATCGATACCGCACCGGCTGGTCACCCCGTGTGTGACGAAGGGTCGGAGCGCGCTAAATATTATACCACCTCATTTTTTTTTCACCATGCTCGCGATACCGGAGCAGGGCGCCTGCGCGAAAGAGAGCCAAAAAGACTAATAGCGCGGCACGACTCGGCTAGCCTGGAAAGTTTTGCATGAAATTAACGCTAGAAAAATTACTGCCATTACCGGTCGTGCTAGAGAGAGAGAGAGAGAGAGAGAGAGAGGGTCAGGCAAAGACAGCATGTTTGACTCGGGCGCGAACGAGAGAGTGTGATACTCATAAAGAGCGGGGAAGAGGAACGGCGAAGAAGCAGAAGGAGGAAGAAATAATGAGAAAACTCTTAACGCGCAGCGGCGGTTGCGGCAACGGCGGTGGTGGCGATGGTAAAAGAAGAGGAGCTGGACGAGGGCTGGAAAATTGTTCGCTGATAAATATAAATCTTGGCCGAGCGCCGGACGAGTCGAAATAAGCGAGTCAATGGGCGGGCTAAGGCGCGAAGTCTTCGTTGGTAATTGATTTTTCGTTGATATTAAATTTTCAGCAGCTGGATATTTAATGAATAAATGAAACTCGTCCCGCTCTTGGCTTGATTAAAACACATTCCTTTTATATCTAACAACCTATCTGAGGCAATGAAATATTCTATGACAATAAACCGCGCTGCGACAATAAACCGAAATGTGAAATTCCTCCAAAGTTTAGTATGCGGAATGCTTGAGTTTACTGAAAAGATATTGGCGTTTTATTTATACTGAAGCGAGCTAACAAAATAAAGTTTATATTAATAAAATGAACTAAAAGTACGATAAGGGCGATGTCAATTTTCAAACTGGCCTGCATCGCCGTTAATTCCAAATTAATCATAATATGAAAAGTTAACAGCTCTCTGCGGCCCGAGCGCTGTCAGGCTCACGTGTGCACCTGCGATCAACACGACCATTAGCCCGCATTCGCGTTTCGTAAAAACGAAGTGTATATCGACAGCGGTCGACAAGTTGTGGCTGCGTGTATATATATGTACAGAATCGTTCTCCCATTCCGAAAGCGAGCGCAGCGGGGGCGGAAGCCGCGTAAAATCCACAATCAATAGGAAATGTCGCGCGGGGAGCGAGACAAACGCATCTGTCACAGCTCTCTCCCCTTTCCCCTCCCAATAAGAGCCCCGGCGCATCGTAAAAGCCTCCCCTGAGTCACCCCGCGTACAAATAATGAAACCGCTGGCGCAATCTCGCGCGGGTAAACAGGACGAGCGCGACAGCGAGGAAGTACTCGAAGATACGATTACAACGGCATTTACTTAGCGAGCGAGGCGCTTATCCCGCGCCGCCCCGCGTTGTCGCGTCGTCGGATCCTCATCGCGTCCGCGCGTGACTAGAGTAAGATAGATAGAGAGCGGAGGAGAGGGAGTGAAGAAGAGGGGTGACGAAGAGCTTTAGCCGTGGAAACGAGATATTATTTTATTTTCCGCGGCGGGCGGCGACGTAGTCCTCTGATCCTCGCCGCGGGCCCCAGCCGCCTCATTCATATTCATGCGCGTGTCCGAGCGCTCCGTCTTGTTCCCCTCCCACGGCCGTCCGCGAATGCGTCGCAGCTTAGTTACTCGTGGGCCATGCTTCCTTCTCCTCTCTCTCTCTCTCTCCAACTTTGATGCTTGTTCGCGGCAAATCAGGGACCATAGAGTGGCAGCGGCGTTACTTCCACCCGAGCTCCATACTTGTTCAACCCGCAAACTGTTTGGGTTAGGAACAAAAGAGGGAGGGGGACGGCGAATTCTCGCTGGTAAGTGGTCCGCGAGAAATTCAGAAGGTGCATGCGCGAGCGCGTGTTGAGGTGTCTAATTGCAGCGCAGATTTGCATTCGCTTGAGTTTAACTTGAACGCGCGCGCGTAAGTAGTCTCGGATGCGGAGATCAGAGGGCGGAGCCGTCGTTCCGATGACGCGCGACGTCAGGGCTGTCCCTCTTACAGATTGTTGGGGGAGGATGATGTCAGAGGAGAATGAAAGTGGCGAGGTTGTAAAACTAGCGTCCAATGAGGTTCAATTGAAACGGGGGATTTGCTTGTTCGAGTCTTGAAGGTAGATTGAATCATTCATTCTCTTTTCAATTTAGATAGTACGATGTAAAATTGTATTTTACAGCATAGTGGTGTCTCTAATAAGGCTTTCCGGTTAAAAATGCAGCAGTTTTCCTTTATATCGATCGATCGATTTAACGAGAAAGTATGAACTAATCGATACTTTTAATTTATAATTCACGACTATAACTTGAATCAACTTCCAAGATATTTATATACTTTATGTTCTGCTTTGCAAGTGGCATATTAATAATCGGCTTACGATTGTTGGTTTGATTAAATATACATATGAATTTTGAAAACTTCTTTGAAACGGCAATAAAGGAGGGCAGTTATTGATTCCACAAGCACACCATGTATAGAAATAGACGAATAACGTTATCTCTTGGCTTGTCAAAATA
>JAPYZP010007255.1:0-10346 GCA_030522985.1 Torymus sinensis
CTTTTGATTCCCTCTCCCGTGGCTTCGCCATTTTACTCTCCCACCTCCGAGCCAGTTCCTCTACTTCCGACTTGTGCCCTCTGTCTACCTTTTTGCCGCCCTCCCACCCAGTTCGCTTTCACCCTCTCTTTCTCTACCTCCCTCGCTCAGTGTAATACCTCTCTCTGTGTGTCTCGAACTTGCCACTCGATTCGACCTGCAGACACGCACGCGAGCTCGATCCGTTTTTCCGCAATGGGATTAAGGGATAACCCTCAGCAAAAAGTCACACCCTTTTCCTAGTAACTCACGACTTTTGCAGTATATGTATACGAGGAAGAGGATCGGCGATATTATTTCAAAAATCTATTTGATTAGGTTTTACTTGCTTTCAAATTATGTTTTGTCTGTTCTCGTATTAGTATTTTTACTTTCATATACTTATTTTACTTATTTTTAAGTTTCTATAGCGTTCAACGATAAATTGTATAACATGTGGTTAGTTCTTAATTTAAGTAATAAGGATTTCATAATTTTTCCGTTATTGTTTTTTGATTTTATAAAAATCATTTTTGATTATTTGTTTTGATGTATTATTGTTATGATAAGCCACCCACAGTCCCAAAATATACAAACAATTCGCAGTATAGATTGTTTTATGTTTATTTAAGTCGAAAAATACTTTACACGATTATCAATCAAATGAATTATATAAAACTGATATGATAAATATAAGAAAAATCGATTGCAAAGAAAGAGAAAGCGGACGGCAGCAAAGAAAGACAGAAGGAGTAGGCCGTCTCGTTATATTGCCGGGCGCGAGAGATCGTGAAAAAGGCAGCCTGGGCGCGAGCCTCCTCTCCCGAAGGAGTAAAAAGGAGAGCGAGAAAGAGAGAGGACACTCGAAAGCGAGAGCTTTATGCACTTTCCTTCTCCGGAGCGCGTAAAACCAGATGAGGGGGCGCGAGCTGCCGAAATTGCTTCCAGCGTGCCGGCGCTGCCGCCGCCGCTGCCGACGCTCCCGCGTGCGCGCGGCAAACTTTGGCTTTTCGACTGCGCGTTCGAGAGAGAAAGCTCCGCTGAGAGGAAGAGAAAGAGAAGGAGAGGACGAAGGAGTTGGGGCAGTGGGAGAGCAAGCTCGGGAGCGCGGACTAGACGGAGAGCGAAGATCAGCGAGTCGTACTACAAGGTCACGCGTCGACTCTAATTATTAACTTTTCCTATAAGCACGGGCTGCGCAGGCGTGGGCGGCTGAGCTTCTCGCGCAGGGGTTTATCCTCTTGTAAGGCTGTTTATTGAAAACTGCAAGCTCTGTGCTTCCTTGGCATTTGCGATTTTTCATGGCGAGGCGATGGCCTTGAAGGCTCTTATTTAATCATGAAATCAATAAAGCTTTCACAGGTATGATGTTCTTAGAGTGTCTGAGAGAAAAGAAATTCAGTTTCGAAGAGAAAATACAAATCCGCATATAGGTCAGTGACAGTTTGAAAAAAGTTAATATACTTTATTGTATTATATATAAGGAATTTTGGTTTAAAGCAGTATTTAAATTTTGAAAATATGGCCGCGCAAAGTTTGCCTCGGAAACTCTTCCCCAAGATCCTTATTCCGAATTGAAATTCGATGAATAGCAAAAAAGGTCTACACAAGCGAGCCGAAAGTTCGGTAAGTATTTCTACAGCATACTAGCAGCCTCGTAAGATTTTGCTCTCACCTCGAAGCTTTGCAAATATGGCCTTTCTCTCTCCCTCCCTCTGGTATCTTATTCCCGTTCGTTCTGTACACGCATTAACCGTCTATACGGCGAGCAAGAGATACAGATAGATAGATAGAGAGCGGGCGAACGAACGAAGGAAAGAGCGAGACAGAAGCGTCTTGGATACGATACGGGAGTTAAAGGAGGGGAGGAGGAGGAGAAGAAGACGGCGGCGGGCGGTGGTGGCTGCTCGGGCGGATGGGGCTGCAATCGGCTAGAGGGGGTGGCTGGAGAAAGCGAGAGAGAGAGAGGAAGGAGGCTGCGCGTCGCGAGTGCGAGAGCGAGCGAGAAAGAAGGAGTCGGCGGATAGATCGGCTATAGAGGCGGGAGGGGGCGGAGGGAGAGACACACTCCGCCGAGCGGCCCCGAGGAGACGGAGACGCCGAAAGACAGAGAGAGAGAGAGAGAGCGAGAGAGTAGGAGAGCTGTATCTTGGAGACTTTGCACTGTATCTTGAAATGAGTTTTGTTGGATCAATAAGTTCCACTATAAGAACACTCTCGCGCGTTCTCTCTCTCTGTCGTTTCTCCTCGTGGTAGTGGTATAGCGCGAGGGGGGCACCCGCGTGCGAGCTCGCGCGCCTCTATCTCTCTTTATCTCTGTTTATCTGTGTCGGCAAATAGATATACACGAAAACGTACATGGCACACAGCTCGCTCTCTCTCTCTCCCTCTCGCTCGATCCCTCCCTCTTCCTTCCGCCGCCCCTGTTTATACACATCCCAGCCCCGGCTATATACCTTAGAATGGGATCGACGCTAGCTACGAGATGAGTCGAACTCAATCTCCGCCCGAGAGCGCGGCTGATCGCTCCTGCGAGAGTGGGGGCTCTCTGACCCTTACGCCAAGTCGAGGCTATAGGTGCGAGAGAGAGAGAGGGAGACCGCGGGCTAAAATGAGATTCGCCGCCGCACCCCACACACGCTCATCATCGCATCTCAACTTTATAATCAAACTTTTTCGGCCCTTGCGCGACAAAATGCCCGGCGCCCCCTCGAGCTTGCGCGCTTTCTCTAATTATGCCAACGCGCCGTCGTGGCGACTAACATTGCTTCGCTGCTAAGTGGATCGAGCCATTCGTTTTTCGAATGAAAAAAAGAACGCAAACTGGCCGGGCCAGTAGTAGCGAGTGGGTATGTGCGTATTCGACTGCGCGAGTAATTAAATTTTGAATTTTTTAACTTTCAGTTTTCGCTGTTGAAGGGTTTTCATATATACGTATGTATTTGGCTTCCAGTACCACAAGTGGAGGTTGTACGTAAACAAAATTTCCGATAGAATGTAATACATGATGAGTTGATCTCATTCACTAACCACTATCTATAAATAATTCTTGTTGATCATAAATAAACAATAACAACAATAATAACAATATTAGCAGTAATATCTTTATCTTCGATTAAACATTAATTGACATTTTGTATTAAAATATTGTCTAATTAATGCACTTGTGTAAATTTATGAACGAAATGACGAATAGATTTGAATTTTTCAGCGGGAGTAAAAACATAATACCCCGCTTATTCTTTACGAGTCCTTCAAGTTTTATCTGCCGGTCCGTTTCTCTTTCTGTCTCATTTTTTTAGATGTCCTGCGATAATCCAATCGACCTGCCGGCGGACGCGACCTATGAGAGCGCGCGGTCGCGCACTCGCGCGATCTGGCAGTCCGAGCACGAACCGAGCGAGCGCGGGGAAAAAGGAGAAGAACGAAGGAAAAAGGCGGAAAGACAGAAGAAGAGGAGAGGTCGTAAAAAAATATCTGAATCTCGAGATGCGCTCGCTCTCCCTCTCTGTCTTGCTCTTCGGACGACCGCGACCGCCGGGCCCTCTCTCCGTCGCCGAGAGGGATGTACATCACTATACATCGAGCAAAAGGAAGAGGGACGACTATAAGATCCTTCTCCCCCCCCCCCCTCTCTCGCTCCTTTGTGGGCGCACGCGTGCGCAAACAATCTCGGGCGATAATCAGCGCTCTCTTGTGTCTCTCGTGCGTGCGTGCATGCATGCATATACGCGTGCGGTCCCGTTTTACATGACGAGTCCCGGTAAATCATTCGCTGATGTTGGCTCGCGGAGTCTGCTGCGTGTCGCCGCGCAGAGGTTGGATTCGGGATTTTTCCGCGTGCACTACTCGCCATTCCTCTTTCGAGCTCGATGTCCAACCGATAACGAACTCGAATTCAATCTTTTGAGCGGGTTCGGCGAATGAGCTGCACGACAATGGCGACGTTCGCGTTGCTTTGTTGAGATGAATTATGCGATGAGGACTATATACTCATTGTGTGTCATTAACACGACATTATCGCATAACTCTTGGAATTTTGGAGCTGACAAGTTCTTTTATCCTTTTCATCCAAGTATTTACACGAAATACAAAGCAAATATGCGACTGAATCGCTCCAAGTCCAATAATCAGTCGCTTCGCGTATACTAATCTAAATGTTTAACAAATCGAATCGAGACGGTATAATTTTACAATTAATCAACCACTTTTAACTTGTATCTCGCAAAACGAATAAAAAACAGATTTTTTTCTTCTACATTCGCGAGAGCACCGATTATTAATTACGATAGCAATCTCGAAATTGCACCTTTAAAACAAACTCTCCGCTCGCGCAGCTAGCCTGCAGCGTATGTGCGTATAATTATTTGATCGATTCGGATTAACAAGAGCACGACTAATTACCGACCGCGCTAATTGCAAAACTGGCCAGGTGAACTTGCACGCGTGCGCGAGCCGACTGTAGCTCCCCCTCCTCCTCCTCCGTGTATTTTCCTCGCTATCTTTTTCTTCGTAAGAGACCTGCATGTGTGCGAGCCTGCGTGTGTGCGCGAAGGCGGACGAAGCCCGGCGGGCACTCACACATACCGTGCGGAGAGGAGAGTCGGCGCATGAGCGCACCGAGCTAGGCGCGCGGGAGTATGTAGCTGCCGCAGCGCGCGGCGCTTATCGACGCGAGCATATACGGCCCGTAATTAGATGCCGCCGTGCGAACAATGAGGAGTATAACTTTTATTTTGCTTATCCGCGACGGCGATCTAGCCGCTGCTGCTGCTGCTCTCCTTCTCTATATCTCGTCTCGGCTATAGACGCGAACGATACGCGGCCAAGCTTGCGAGAGAAACGACTTGTAAAATTATCAAATTTGTATGAGTGCATAATAAACAAAGATTGTTCGTTAAACGAGCGCTCGCGAGTGAGGAGGAACTTTCAGAAGCCGGTAGGTGTGTGCGTGTTTTAACAAGCCGTTAATTCTTTATTTAAATTCTTCCAGACTTTAAATACCGCGCAACAGCGATTTCTTCTACTTCTTCTTCACTCCTGCCCGACGTTATTATTCAGATTCTAATGCCCCGAACGCATGAACCAGTTTATGTTTCACTTATTAGTCTAGTGTCTATATCTTAGTTAATTAGAATTTGAAATATATTTTTCCGACATTATTACTTCCGTAAACACACACGCCGTATATGCCGCTCCTGTCAAAACTCATATACGCCCTGCGTATATATCTAAATCAATCAAACAGCCGCACGCGAGAAAACACTCCGGAAATAAAAATCGGAATAATGAACGAAAAGCACACTTTGATCTGCTTCCGCACCGTCAGCTCTCGATGTGTTTAGCGCGTGTGTGCGGCGGCGTAGCAGGGGTGCTGTCGTTCTCTCCGCTGCTGCACGCAGCCGAAAGTGCTCAATGGCATTCAGACACACACACACACACTCGGCCTGACATTAGGATCTCCACGGAGTGGCGTGTGGCGTGGCCGCGCGTCGGAACGAGTTCGGGAACGAGGCGCGCGCGATGACTCGACACGGCGCGCGCGGCGTAGCCACGGAGGCAGAAATCCGTCTGGATACGTCAGGTGTGACCTGCGCGGCCGGCTTGCGTCAACGCTCGTGCCTCTGTCGCACGGAACGCCGGCCACGCATCGCCTGGCACGCGCCAGCGCTAACTCCTGCACGGACCAACGCGCTTTCGCTGCTCCGCCGAGCGATGGGGATTTAAAGGTGCCCGGCCCCCACGACTATTAGCTGCTGACGCTGCGCGAGCGGAGACGACCTAGTGTACAGAGAGAGATTTCTGCAGCTTGTACACCGTGGGAGAGCGCGCGGACTTTGACTTTTCGCGAAACTTTGGAATTTCGCGCGGTGGAGAGTGAGTGCGCTTTGTGCGTTCGAGATTTTAGCTACTTTCCAACTTTTCGAATTAATTAGCCATTTTCGGCCGGCGCATGGAATCCCATGGGATACAGTTGTTGGTATCGTAAAACACGCCAGAAGAAGTTCATTATACATTTATTATTCAACGCTGAGCGAACGAAAGATTATCGCACTCAATGTATGCTCACTCGCAATTGCTAATGGGGTATTATACTTGCTCGGTCCCGAACCAGTGAATAGTAACTTAGGCTGCAGTGATTTTTCACTAATTCCATAGCGGAGCGTGTGTGAAAGTTGTATATTTGCAATTACACTGATTTCCTGAAAGAGTAATTTAAAGACTTTCTTCAGACTCAGATTTGAATCTCCGCTCGTATATGAAAATTTATACAATTTTTGACATCCTACGTAAACAATTGTCATTACGAAAGCACGGATTTCGACGTACGCACGTATTCGGTGAAATTCGACGTTCCCTCTCGTGTGAGAATCGACGCTACAAACAGGATGGAGGAAAGGCGTAATTATAAAGGGGCCTATATGAAGAGAGCGCGCGTTCCGTGGTGATTTTTGTGATGTCTAAATAGACTGAAACAGAGCAAAACCACTTATAGAGACGTGGACAAATGTATATTTACGCGTGTGTCTGTCGCACCTGTGCCGCGCGATTACGGTAGGGACATATACGTAGGTATATGTATATGTAGAGAGAGAGAGTGCGAGCGAGCGAGTTAGTTAACAAGGTTAAACACCTCGGCCGAGTTAACGGGAAGATTAACACTCCGCGATCATTATGATTACAGATGTCTCGAGCGCGCCGCGGAAAGAGATGGAACATGTAAAGCGGAATTAATTGACCGCCGGTTCTTCGAATTGCGCGCGCACCTCTTTATGCACACACGGTTATAATTACTTTTGTGTAAAACAAACAAAGCTTGTAATAAGCTGAGAAAACAGAATGGAAAAATCCGAGGCGAAAGATAGACAGATATTAATGCTCGTGTACACTCCAGATACTCTAAAAGGAGCCTCATTACAAATGAGTAACAAATATATTTCCTTTAAGACCTTTTACTAATTGTGCAAAAATGTCCTTTATTGCTTAGAGCATCTAGCTCTCATTAACCACGTTGTACGACTATATTTTTCTACTCTAAAAACTAATTATCAAGATATACAATATTACTATTAATTTTATTATAAAATTAAGTTTATAGTAGCGTTATTTAAAGCAAAGAGCAAAAGATTTTCTGTCGATATACAAAACTCCCATTATCGCATTACGTAACTCTATGTAGTGATCTCCCCTCCCGTCCTCTCTCTCTCCTTTCCCTTGGCCACCCCTTACTTAATTTAAATTCTATTACGGCCGATCTCTATTCCCTCTTTCCTATGAATATTCAAACTCGGCGTTCTCTCGCGCGGACTCACGCTCCCACTCCCTTCATCTATCGAGTATCCAAAGAATTAAATTAATATACCGCGCAAAACAGCCACCCTCGTTCGCTTCTGTGTCGCCAGACTGGGCGGAGTGGGCGAGAGAAAGAGAGAGAGAGCGAGAGAGAGAGAAAGAGTATCCATGGACGACGGAAAATCGTGTTCCGCGACTCCCATTAACATCGTTCTTATTTCGCCCCGCTAAATCGAGCGGCGATTCATTAAAAAATCTGGCATTGATTTATTTTATTACGCGAGAGATGAAAGGCAAACAATCGGGAGCTTCGCCTTAATGACGCTCGAAATTCATTCAGAACGGATATATATCGTGCGTTAAATTTGAAATTTAAAAACTTTCATTAAATTTCATATCGTGGAGTTTTTTTTTATTTTCGATATAAACTCATGTATCGGATAAAGGCCAATTAGCGGGTGCACAACGGACATGGTTAAACTTAATCAGTGAGCAATGAAAGGATATATTACTTATTCAGAAGGGGGCCTATACGGTAAATAATTAATTAATGAATCAGATAAAAATCAATAAAAAATTTCCCATTACTGGAGAGCGAGAGACATAGAGGGTACACGTTAAAATTCAAAGACAGCTTCCGTCCGAAGTGTTGAATTACTCCGATTCCCATGTCAGTCTTGCGTTCAACATTTCCCGGCCTCGCTCTTCTCCGTCTTCCACGGACGAGCACACGGCCGCATATATATATAATATACGCCGCCCATCCACAATCCGCGCGGCACGGCGGTGAGTCGGAATAAGACAGGACGTACCAGGTTGCACTCTCTCGGCTTTTCCTCTCTCTCTCCCTCTCGCACACGCAACACGCACGCATTGCAACTCGCGCCGCTAAATTATTCCGCGGGTAGTTCCACTGGCTGCGCGTTAATGCGTAATGAAAAAGAAAGACGGGAGAGGGCATCGCGAGGCTCGATCGCAGCAACGACGAGCTCGGGTGAATCTTAGCCGCGGGCGCGTATACACACACGCGCACACGCATACGCGGCCATTTATCGCCGATCTACCCCGTCCTGCGAGTTTTCCCGATCCTGAAAGAAGGATGCCGACGCGCGTCGTAGCTCTAATGACGAGCGCGAATTATAAGGCTTAACTCTGTGCATGCGCACGCGCGCACTATAGCGCATCGAAAGTCGAATCGATGCGGACGCATATACATATTATATATACCGCGGCAGCGGCGCGAATAATTCGCGCTATTAAGCGTCCAATTAAAATAATCGCGCGTGCATATATATATATGTACTTCAGCTACGTACGATTATCTTCATTGAATGCTTCGGAGTCGCCCTCTGTGATGATTTATTTATGCATTATTTACTCTCTTAGTGATACGACTCCGTTCCCTTATATAGCTCGTCCCCTTGGCTTAATGCATGTTTAATGTATTTTTTTCTCCATATACGCGTTCCGACGCGTATATAGCTAGATTATTTTTAAAGCGTGAGCGCACGTTGGATCGCTGGGGCGCGACTGCGAAAAGAAGAAATTAAAGCGACCGGTGCGCCGATCTCGCTTACTCCCTCCCTGCTGGAATGTAAAAATTCAAGTCTGATAAAAAATTATACCTTATGCCGTATTTGACGATAAAGCGTAACGAATGGCGAACTGTGTGTATATATACGGCGAGTGCTTTCTTACTTTTTTCCCTTTTTTTTTAACGAGCTCGGCTGAACTTTGAAATTGCTACATTTACTGTACGTTTTACGAAGTTTCGTTTCAAGTGTAGTTTTACATTTCCATTAATAATTCATCTCGAAATATATATATAATCTCTATACTAATTCTTTCCAAAAAGTAATAATAAATGATAGGTTCGCACGAGGCGAGTATATAATAATATAGAGCGAGCCAGGAAACGCGCGGGCGCGCTGACTTTCCATCGGTAAACAACGGCTAATACGGTTTTTTTTACTCCTTCCGAGATCTATGAAATATTTATATACAGCGTCTTCGTAATTTATCGAACTTCCCGATATGCAGCCCGTGGAAATTTAATTACTCGCGTGTATATACATATATATATTCGCGCGCACATCCAGGTAAGGCGAACAATGTACGCGGTAGTGAAGCCCCGACGTCGTGCGTGAGCTATCCCGCAAATGGATGAATCCCGAAGCGTGCGCGCGTACACGCCAGCCAGAGCTCATTAAAGCTTATCAATAATTGCGTTTTCTATATTTATCAGGTATAACGAGCGAGCGAGCCTATCTAGTCGTCATTAAACGAGCCATTCTCGTACGTCTGCTACTCCTTTTCTCCGTTTTATTTGCCTTTCTCACCCGCCGAGGCTCTATAACGTCTATATGCTGCGGCGAGGGACATGGTCTACTTGCGCGAGCGAAGCGTGCGTTTTTCCTCGTCTTCTTGTTCGTCTATCGCTTCTTCTTTTTCCTCTCTCTCCCTCCTCCTAGCTCCTATCCTATGCCAATGCTGTACCTCGTGAAAACGGCATCGCGACCGCGGCAGGCCAATTATACCGCGCGCGTGTAAACAATCGCGGCATTTTTCTTGCTGAACGCTCGGCTTTATTATCCCGCTATAGCTGCGCTCCTAGTTCATGTTTATTGTTATGTCAATCTCGGCCGTTTTTGCGAGCGCGTCTTCGCGTCACGCGCCGCACAAAGGCGCGAGAATGCAAATGTGGGAAAGCGAATTTTTTTTATAGCGCGAGATGCTCGCGGCCCGAGGAGAACGAAGGAGAGAGATAAAAAATGCGGGGGTTGAATTATTATCGTAAATCAGCCTGTTGGCAGCATTCCGCGAATCTGAGGTGCGCGCATCCCCGGAAAGGAGAGAAATAAAGCGCGGTGCGCGAGGGGAGGAGAAAAAGAGGCGAGCAGAAATGAGGAGAGCAAAGATGCGTGGATTCGATAAAGGGGTCCGAAGGAGCTGCAGTCACAGGAATCCGAAAACATCACGCGTGTCACGCTCGTAACCAGATCCCGTTAAGACCCTCTCTTGCATTCCCTCTCCCT
>JAPYZP010007268.1:0-10685 GCA_030522985.1 Torymus sinensis
CACGACAACATTGTACCTCCCTCTTTGGTCGTATATTTCAAGGAACGAAGTTGTAAGGCGTCACGGCTTAATTGTTATCAGGACACCCGTCACTTTGCCTCTGGGCCCTCGTAATAACCGAATTTAGGCCGACGTTTAATAACACGTCACGTGTCACAGCACTGATTAAAAAAATCCTGCCGCTCGCGCGCGAGATAACATCCAACGAGCGACGGCAGCTGTTACAGCCTCTCCTCTCCTTCTTAAATGTGCCATTCCCGCGGAGTCAAAGTTAAAAACGATGGAGCGACGCGCCGCGGCAGCGTGACCAACGCGAGTTGCGAAGATCATCGTTTCGATCCCCCCTTTTTTGCCTTTCCACCTTATATATATTCTTTTAGCGGCTTCTTCGTCTTCTTCGCCGGGCTGTTGTTGTCTCCGTTTCTCGCTTCTTCTTGTGGGTTCGAGAGATCCTTTAGGGAATATTATGTATCTGTTAGAGAGAAGGGGAGAAGGGAGAATGAACTGACATTAGACGCAGCACCCCGTTCCGCGTAATTTGAGCGTGAACAATGCGGACCACACGAGGCGCGAGATGCTCGTCCATAAATAACGTGGAATTTCGTGCTACGGTGTTGGTTTCTTTATGTGTACTGTATCCGAATGTTAATTGTGCTTTAGGTACTTTGGAGGAGGTAATGTAAATTTTGTGGAAAATATCACGCAGTCGATCTGAAACATCATTTTCGAATTAAATATTTTTTGCAACTTGAGACTATTACTCTAAGGAAAATTCAATTCATTTCCCCGGCGTGCAACACAGTCGAAGACTGCCGATGCTCTTAGATTACTAAGCAAATTTTCGTACGGCAATAAATCTATCGGATCATTTCATTCAGTGGTAAAAGAAAATCTGTGAAAAGAGTATACCTAGAGCAAAATTTATTACAACCGTAGTGATTTAGATCATATCAACTTCACCTGACGAAGTATAAATCTAAAGTTAATCTATTCCTTTTACTTATGACACGAATTGAATAACATCACACATTTTATCGAGAGAGAAAAACAGTATATTGATTTCTTTCCACCTTGAAACTATTAATTAGTACCTAGTCTGGTGCGTATTTATTGCGTACTCGAGAATTTGAAAAATTCTGCGATTCTATAATTAGTTCTCGATGATGCTTACAAATCGAAAGTGCCCGCCAATCCCCGGGCAGAAAAATCATCCAAGCGAAACACGCCGGTGCAGTAATCAACGATCTCTTGAAACTCGTTTAATAATGTAATTAATATGGAAAGGCGTTAACTGATTAAATCTCCATCTCAAATATAGGTTACATTTTCAAATGGTGAAATAAATTAAATAACGTTTACTCGACAAGAGAAAATAATTTTACAGAGTTTACTGGCAATTTTACGTTTATGCTTCGTTACGTAAAACGTTTATTTATACTGGATAACATAAAATAGTATTTGGGTTTATAGCTCAGTAAGTGCAGTCTATAGCGTTATTTATATAGTTTTATTTCCTACATTCTAATAAAAAGTAAATATATTTGCTGCACTAAAAGCTACTCATTGATAATAAAAAATAAAAATCCTATAATCACGAAACATAAGCAATAATTATAGATTGATAGTCTCGCTAACATCCAACCTTAATTTATAACAGCCCCGACATGATATATTTGATTCCTAAATCTTAGTAGCATATCCCAAA
Source organism: Torymus sinensis (assembly GCA_030522985.1). Taxonomy (NCBI): domain Eukaryota; kingdom Metazoa; phylum Arthropoda; class Insecta; order Hymenoptera; family Torymidae; genus Torymus; species Torymus sinensis. The sequence continues at coordinate 1,706 of JAPYZP010007268.1, forward strand.
CGATTCGATCACTACAATATAAAGCAGTAAGTAATTCGTTCCTTAATTAAAGGCAACGCTCGCCCCCTCCACGCAGGCCATATAATCATTCTGCGAGAGCTGTTATTAGACGAACGAAAACGATTATAAAGGGACTACTGTCTAGCCGCCTATGATAAAGAAGCTGGTGCGCAAGGTCAGGTTAATCGGCAGTTTCGGCGGTTACGGCGCGCGCCTCCGGGAGAATAAAGCACATAGCATGGCAATAACAAAGATGGCCAGCTCGCCGAGGGATTAACCAAACGAATTATCTCCCGGAGATCTGCGCAGTTTATATATATACTTTATCATTACGGGTCATGCTTTAATGCCAAAGAAGAATGCGCGATTGCACGCTCTTAAAACCGATCGCACGCGCGCAATAACAACGTTTCGGCCAAATAACGCTCGCCTCGCTCGCACGCGCGCCATCAAATTACTCGCTACACGTCTACCTCGTCCTTTTTTTACCTCTCCGTATAAAACAACGCCGCCGCCGCCGCGATATATAAACGTTACATACACGCTCTCTCGCCCGCGTGCAGTTATGACGGAGCGACCTTGTACTTGCAAGTTCCCCCGTCGCGCACGCACGAGGTTACGACCTCGCGCAGCGGGGAGCGCTATATTACGCGTCTCGCGCGCGCGTGCGCCGATCTTTACGATTTCATTTCGCTTGCGCGGTTCTTTTTTTATCGTATTATACATATATGGCTGAGAGCGTCACTTGTGTTACAAAGTGGTATATATATATTAGGGCTGTTTTTACGCGCGGGGAATAATATATTTGGGAAAATTGGAAAGGGGCGGTGGCACGTTTGATTTTTACGTCTGAAATTTGCCCGCGAAAGTGGATTTAAGGTCTGAGTGAATGAGGGACGAGTTTATGGGCCGATATGCGGAATCCACTTTACGACTCTATAGCTCTTTGCTAAAGTTTTATCATAAAGAATGAGTTTATTGGGGCACTCCAAGTCGAGCTATACTTGGCACATATTTTCTGGTTGTCAATTTTCGGAAAATGCGATGAAATTTCATGTCGGCGGGGAAGCTGTCAGCAGAGTTCTAAATTTTCCAATGTAGTTTTTAAGTAAGAAGACACTGACTGCATTTTATACCTATAATAATAATCGCATCGAAAAGAGATATTTCTCTATAGCTACGCTGCGGTCACGATACGATTATCTAAAAATGCTTTCCAGAACGCGACTATATCGCTCAAAATAATTTGGTTTATCGACGCCTAGCTATGACGCATTGCTCACTGCCACTGCTAATTATTACGGGCGGTTGTGCTTAGCAATTCAAAATCGGCCAATCAGAGCGGCAATTCCATTTCGCTCCCTCCTAAATTCACTTAGGCATTCCGTTAATTTCGAGCCGCGCGCGCCGTACATAAACGCGAGACCTAGAACACACACATACACACACACACATACAGTTCGGTCTGCCGCGTATAGTGTGCCATAATAGGGTTATAGGACGCACGCCGCCACCGGCGTGTGTATATATACACCACGCGCGCGTTCTTAATTGGGTTTCGCGCTCGCGCGAAAGTGCCAAAGTTAATCCGAGACGTGCGCGCATGCGTTTACGAGCGCAAAAACTATCGAGCGAAATTGGAGAAGGGCTAGGCGCGATAGCCGATAGTGTGTGCGTGAGTATATACGCTATATATATTATATATACTCTCTTGTACTACTGTGGCGGCGCCGGATCAAAAAGAAACGCGCACGCGCGTCGGGGGCTGTAAAGGCGTTTTTTCTCTCTCTCTCTTTCTCCAGGCGCGCGAGCCTGTGCCTCGGAGAATGGGTTTCCAGCGGAGGCCCGAGCCGAGATTCGTCCCGGTGATAATCTCTAACGGCTACCGGTTGTGTATTGGTCAAGAAGAGAGGGAAAGGTTATTCGAGAAGCGCGCGTTGCCTTTATGGCGCATATACGTACGGTCCTAGCTCGCGTGCGCGCGGCGGGAATGTAAGAATGAATCGGACGCGCGCGGGTATTAAGGAAGCCGCGCGCGTGCGGGGATTAGAGCTCGATTTATACGAAATCTTCGAATTTATAGCGCAAAGAGGAGAAAAAAAAATTAAGAGACGTAGTGGGCCGAGAATTTGATTCGCTTGATGTAAGGCGTTAGTGTGGCGATGCTAATAAAGTGTCGGGTTCTTGTAAGTCTTTCGCGCGGGTATAGAAGCCGCTTAAAAGTTCGATAATTGCACGTTTGTCACATTAGTCTTTTTTTTAGGAGTCGATTAGCGCGCCCGCGTCAATGGAGACTCTAATACCCTCGTAAAAGCATAATGTTATAACTTTGGAAACTTGCTGAAACTTTTTTACCGGGAAATATGATTAACTTTATAATCGGTTAAGTTCAATGTTTCGTCATAATTACCGAGAAAATACATGTAATTAACTAGAGACCATTTTAAAATTAAATAACAATCAATGAGTCGCTTCGATATACGCGTGGTAAAATAACTTTACAGCTTACTTCCAATCAACTAAAAATTATTAGATGGGTAAAGCCGTTCATCTACCTCTCCAATAAGGGCCGAAAAAAATACAGCCCGGAGTTCGCCGAAGCAAAAACGTTAAACGTCATCCCCCGCGCGCGCCCGCTCGAAAATCGAATGATATTTCGTGTGTATATCCCGAGTTTATTGCGTTTCGAATCAGAGAAAAGAAATAAGATTTCTCGCCTCTCGATTTACAGCCTCGTAAAGCCTTTGCACAACAGATGGTCCGGCCGCGCGCGCACGCGAGAATTGAAGTGCGGAGATCGCCGCGAGTTTCTAATGCCAATAACAATAACTCAGTGGGTTCGCCCTCTCCCTCTTCCTCTCTCTCCATATACGAAAATCGAAGCAGCAGCTCGCGCGCGATTTCTTTCAAAGTTACGAGAGTCCGCGCCATTGTGTCCGGGGCGAACTAACCCGCCCCGCTACGCGCATACCACTTTTCCGTAGCGGCGGCGGCGCACATAACTTACCGCGTCTCACCCCCGACTGGTTCGATAGGTCAGCAGGTAAGTGGCGATTCGCGTCTCTTCTGTTTTCCCCCTGCGTGCTCGCGTGCGGCCCGCAGCGCTGGCCACGGGTCGATTAGGTGTCACATAAAGCACGGAGGTAGCATTGTTCTCTCGCTGTGCTCTTCTCCTCCTTTTCCGACGATTTCATCGAAAAAGGCTGATGCCGCCGTGCCTTCATAATAACTGGCTGTGCGGGTGTGAGGCCCGCTCGGGGGTGTTGAAAATGCCTACTTTACGAGCGACTTTTAAAGCGGGAAGTCTATGAAAATCTTATTGTATTCGAATGTAAGTGGGAAAATAGAGGTAGGATCGGGCTTTTTTTTTTAGTTTGTTGAATAGGTTTATGGTGCAGTCGAGATGGGAACATCATTGATGCGATGACAGTTTTATTGTTATTTATTTTGCAGTAGCCGAGAACTAGATTGACCATCATGCGAAACGTATGGGAATACATCGTCTGTGTACTTAACTATTTTTTATTATACGCCATTAAATTGATTCTTTTGAATGGATTTCAATGAACTGTTTTGGTTCCATCCGTATTACGGTAGTATCTAATAAGCACAGGTGAACACGCTCAATAGATTTATATTTTATGTCAATCTTTCATGTAATTTAATGTACTGTAATTACGAAATGATCTCCTTTACTTTCCTGTGAAATGAAAGGGCATAGTGAAGTGTAAAAATATTTTGAAGGAATCTATTTTTAAGAACTATAATAAAATACAATTTATACACAATTAAATTCAGTTTACAGATTTGAAAATCCAAAACTTTAAATTATTAGATAATCATATGTATCTAGTAAGATTTATCTAACCCAATCCTATACTTTTTCCCGAATGATATAATCGAACTGCCACGCTCCTCATCCCCGAAGATGAATGAAAGCTTCCAAACAAAAGAGTGAAACCACTTTTTATCGAAATCACTACCTAAACCCGCCGAACCTTTTAGCTGAAAAAAATGGGAGTTACTCGGGAGAAATCGGTAACCTCCTAGTTCTCGCGCGCGAGCGTGTCTTATGCGGCGCCTTATCGGCAATCTTTAATTTAGGGTTTAATACCGGAGAAGTAGAAGCTTTCCTAGGATCAATCGCCGCAATATATACGGGGTGTCCGACAAATATTACCGTTAGAAATAGTTTTTATGTGTTATTAAAAATTCCGATTAATATTGTTCAAGGCACTTTTGCAAAATGTCAATATGAATATTGGTTGTTTGATAAGAATTTTTGAGTATTTGTTTCAAAGGAATTATAGTAAAATTAACAAATGATAAAGGTTTTGTTAATTTAATCGATAGTGTAACATAACATTATCAATTTCCCTTATTACTATTCATTTTAGCATTAACTAATCGTATGACTATACACATTTATTTATAAATAGTTTTGTTTTGTTTAGAGGCTCTTCAACATCGACTCCACGCCGCGTACACCCTGTACACGTAGCGGCCCGTCACTCTTTCCTCCGCTTGCAGAGGAGGCCAAAAGTGCAGCATCAAAGGGCTCCGAAAAGCGCCCTGTCTATAATTACAGAGGCGAGGCGTGGCACCGATGAAGAACAATAGCACCGCTTCTCGATCCGACGGCAGATCTGGCCAACTTTTTTTACCTCTCTCCCTCGCTTTCCGTCTTCCTCTCTGCGCGACGACCGCACCACGCCACTTTGGCACGGGAGGGAGAAAGAGAGAGAGATCTCATCTCGATGGCCCCGCGAAATATCGTCCGGCCATCGATTATCGGTAAGTCCACTGCTATACGGGGCCGAGCGAGTTTTCCACTGCGCGCATGCATTAAGCGGCTCTTTTATACATCGGACGTCGTATTTGTCCTGCAGAGTCGATGCCGTTCGTGGTCTTTTTCCACTTTGCTTTGGGGAGGAAATGTATGTCGGTCCGAAGAGGATAGTAATGGCGCATTGTTTGCGAGAGGGAGAACTTGGCTGCTCGACTGGATGTGACTCGTCAACTTGCTCTCTTCGGAAATAACGGGGTATGTGTTTAGTAGTTGCTTTCATTTTTATCGAGGTTTCTATGAGGAGGACATTGTGTTCGTATTTTTATGAATATTGATAATTTTTATATTGCATAATCAAATGTTGTCGTAACGAACTTGGTAAGAAATTGCAAATATTTTGCAACTTCGATAATGGATATTAGATTCAACCTAACTTTGTATACCCCGTCGATTTTCGCATAAAAGAACCCATCAGCGCTGTAATTAATAAACTTCGTTACAGCTAACGTCAGTCGCCAGCTATGCCATTATTAAATTATCTATCTAGTTACTTCGATACTGCTTTTGAGGGGAAATTCAATCAACTTTAAGGAGCAATTAACGAGTTTGATAAAATGCAAGTTTGATATAGTATTATTTCTTTAGTTTATTTAGCCTTAAATTTGATACAATATCATTCTTTAAAAATATGAAAAAAAGCTTGAAATCAGTTGCACGTCCGACAACCCAACAGCCCAATTCGCATTTTGAAGAGGAGGAAGAAGATACCTCTTTCAGTGCTCCAACAACCCGTAATCAAACGCCCTTCTCCTTTGTTTCGCTAAATCGAAATTAATTGCGAATCTAGTCCATTATCTCTCGGGGGCTCTCGCGAACTTGCGGAAAACATCTTTGCGGCGCTATGTATATCGGGCAAGGATTTGATGGTGTATCATTAAAACCTCATTTGCCCGGTAAATGGACGTGCGTGTGTCAGTTTAGCGATTGAGAAGCGCGCCAGCGTGCAGCAACTATATACTATATACTCGAGGCCGAAAAGTTTATTCCGAAAATTGCAGCCTAGTCTATCTCTCAGCTCTTTGATTCCACTGACGGGCCGCGCGAGAACTCGCCTAGTTTCGGGGCTAACGCGCGAGAAAGACAAGATTGTTACGGTCCGAAGAACGAGGCCGAAGTAGACGAAAAATCTTCCTCTTCTAGCCGAAATGAACGAGCCGCTGCTGATGACTGTCTTCAGGCTGCGCTCGCCACTTTAAAATAGGTAAGAACTAGAGGATCTCGTTAACGTTTTACGTTGCTGGGAAGGCATTAACAGCTCGGGGGGGAATCTGCTACCCGGGCAAAAAGCCGCACTTAATAAGGCACGCGTGTTATTCCCGAAAATGGGCCCGGTAATTCCAATTCATTCGTTTTCGCTTACTCGCGACGGAGAAAACGACCTCTGCAAAAGGAACGAAACCTCGGAGGGATGCTATTTGAATAATCGCATAATAAGAATCTAACTCACGAGGCCTTGCCGTTCTCGAAAATCGCCAAAGCGGCTTATATATACATATACATGTATCGCGCGCATTAATTCGCAATAAATATAAGACGAGGGTGGGCGACGCATTCCTCGCGCGCGCGAGCGCGCAAGAAAAGCATGATCGAGCCACTGGCACGTTGACAAAAGCTCCGGTGCGCCCTAATAAGCGCGAGCGGGAGCGTCAATTATGCGCCGGCGCGAATCATAAAAGCGGGGAATGTCAGTATACACGCGTCGTGCATCATCGTCGTCTGCGCTCCGCGCTTATCGAAGGTGTCGCGTCCTGAGCGATCGATTATAATTGTTGGGGAAGCCATGATTTATGAAGATTTATAAGCGAAAAGCGAGCTGATCCCTTTTAGCCGGCGCGCGCCCGCGCGGCAACTTTCTTTATATTATCTATCGGAGCGCGTCGGAGCAGACAGGATTTATGCGCCTCCGGGCGCGCGCGCTTTCTCCGTGAGTGTTAACAAGTGTATTTTTATACTTATTCGACGATAAATCGCGACTCTATCAATAGCATTAGTCTAGTTCTTTCGTTTATTGCTATAACAAAAAAAACGGGTTTTGTAAAAGTTACGATGTTGTAGAAATATTATTCACGTTTACGTTTATTAATTAAAAATAATAAATTTTTTGCAAGAATGTAATATAGTTAAAATGGTAAACTTATTTATGACATATACGCATGTAATGAATGTTGATTAAACTGCATAAATGGACTCATTCTTGACTTCATGAACCGCATTTTCGAGCACGCACCGCGCGCGCGATTAAAATCTCGAGGATTTATCGAACAATTTTAAAGAAACGCGCTTGATGGATGACTCTCACTCGATCGTAAAACTCCGCTCGCGTATATACCTCGCAATAAACGTACACACAGAGACTTTAACCTTGCTTTCCCATAAACGATTCTACTTTTCTCGCGCTCTCGCGAGCAGCAACACCTGCCGCAAATTTTTCGACCTTCGTTAACAGTCTCGCTCGCTCACGAGTTCTCCGTGGTGTATATAAGTGTGTGATGTGTATTCCTACATTTTATTACACGAGTTTCCGCCCGCGTTTTTCCTCGGGGAGCGCAATACATCTTCGGCGTATCCTATGTGTACTCTCTCTCTCGCGTTCACTCGCCTTCAAAAGGCGAGCTTAAATCTATTTCTGTTACTCTGGTATTCGATCGGACGGTGTGCATATTTGTTATTTTTACAAATTTAATGCGTTTGCGTAATATTTTTTCGCCGCGGGTAAATTGATGGCATGGAAATTTCTGCGAAACACGGGGAAACTTTAAGACGCGAACAGCGTATAAGCATTTCTCTAACTATATAAATCTAGAAACTCTAAGTGGTTATTCCTAATGCTTATAGAGCCGAGACCCAATCAAACATTCACAGATGCAGAAACGCGGGTAATATAACTAAACGTAATTAACGTCAACCGTGCGATATCTCGCGTATTTCGTTTTAATTAAGCCTTATCAAATCACTTGATTAAACTTCGGGCCATCAAACTCCTCGATTCGCTAATTCAACAATAACGTCTGCGCCAACTCGCGCCTAGGTTCGCTGTAGAACCACGCGGCGCGCGGGCGCGATTACCCTTGCACGTGCGGAATTACAGTGTTTAATTAGGCACTACGTTTCGCTTTAATATTCCTGCTCTCTTCGCACCGACTGACGTCGCACTTTAACACCTGTCCTCATTAAATCGTCCCCTCTCTCTCTCTCTCTTGCTCTCGCAGGTCGCTCATGGAAGGCGTGCGATGTTACCTGCCTCCACGGCGCGTGAAAAATCACGACGCACCGATTTTCTTAACCGTCTGCACTGCAATCTCTTGTTATTCTCCACAGTGCGGTAGCGCGGCGCATACACATATATACATACACTCTCGTTAAAAAATCCACAAGCGGGAGCGACGGTCTATCAAGTCGGCCGTAAAACAGCGCGCACGCGACGACACGCTGCTGCTGCTGCTGTCTCTTTCTCTCTCACGCGGGGTAATCAAGCGCGCGGACGAAAGTCAAGGTGAGGGCCGGGGAAGAAAGAAGTCGTGCACGCGCAATTAACGGATCGGCCACGCGCGCGTGCGGATACGACGCAATCACAGCTGTCCCTCGCGGTCCTTTGTGAGAGCGAAACGTGCAATGAGGACGCTGTGGTATATATATATAAGTGACGCGTGCGGCGAAAAAAATATCAATGATTAATGATCCGGAATGATCTCTCGATTAGAGCTTCATAAAAGATGATGAATTCAGAAGCAAATTTATAAAAAGGAGAGGCATTTGTTTACATCGTTCGGGTTACAGATATAAACATTATTTACAGGGTTTTAGTAATAATATCTAGGATACCGTTGTAGACTAAATCTCTATAGCCTTCATAGACCAAGCGAAATCTGAGTGATTAAAATGCTACGACATTTGGTAATTTGGTCTTCCAAAATTGAACATCCTATAATAGCAGTTATCATTAATATAATATTCGTGAATATGGTTACAAATTATATACATTACATACAGGGTATTCATGCTGACCTGTGAGTGAATGAACGAAATGGCTGAAAGTAATACTGTACCGAGTACAGTAAACAAACCAGCATTTAGTTAAGTAATTTAGTTTGTAGTAATCCAGGCCTGCGTACAGGAAATACTATTTTCCTC